>CAUYTI010036314.1:0-14000 GCA_963575145.1 Galago senegalensis | reverse complement strand
TGGCGGGCGCCTGTAGTCCCAGCTACTTGGGAGGCGGAGGCAGGAGACTCGCTTGAGCCCAGGAGTTGGAGGTTGCTGTGAGCGTGATGCCATGGCACTCTACCCAGGGGGATAGCTTGAGGCTCCGTCTCAAAAAAAAAACAACAAATTAGCTGAGAGAAGGTGAGGAAAATTGTTTGGTAAATGCCTTCTCTTTGGTCATAGTCAGCATTCATTCTGTAGCACCTTTGACGTGGATTCAAACACAGGAACAGGTGTAGGCACCTCAGCCAGGGAACTGTGAGGGATAGACAGAAAGGCGGGCCTGCAGGCTACAGTGACTCCACATGGGTGAGAAGGCAGGGTCATTGAAAGGCCATGAGAAGACTCAGGGGACTTAGGCCCAATCTGGCAAGTAGCTTGTCCTGTCCTTGACACTGACAGGCAGGCAGTAGTCAGCAGGCCTATAATGGGTATGAACTATCCACTCCCACTTACTCTCTCCCCTCTACCTTCACCTCTAGACCCCAGCTTGGTTGCCTTCTTGAGAGCTCACAGCCGCATTCGACAACAAGCAGCAGAGAAGGCCCCTGAGGACCAGAGGCCAGGAGAACCCTCTGCTCATGTCACCAAAAAGAAGCCCCTCATGTCAACTTCTGCCCATGAGCCCAGGAAGGAAGAAAAGCTAGAGCCAGCTACTCCAGGTTTGGAGGTGGAGGGGGGCTTCTTTTGGTGGATAATAGGAGTGGAAAATGGCCCTTCTCTTAGGCCTAGCAAATAAAAGAAGCTTCTTTGCCCTTGGACAGCTAATATTAATCCTCATTATTGGCTTCAATCAATCTTCATTTGCTTGTGCATATCTTCTTCCTCCACATGCTTCCTGTTTTCTTGTCCTGTTAACTGCTCCTTTTCTGCCTCTCCTTGAAAAGGACTGATTGGCCCCCTCCCCCTGGCAAACCATCTCCCTGCCTTTGCTTTAGCTGCCCTGGCTTTGGCTCTGTCCATCCCATAGTTCTTTCTATCTCTGATCTCAGTGTGGGGGAAGATAGCCCAGCCAGGGTGATGGAAGAGAAAGAGTCTGACAAAGGTCTAATGAACATGCCAGACCAGAAGCAGAGAGGCCAGTGGAAGCACTCATTTCCCAGAAACTAGATTATTTCATTAGTGATTAACAAAAGAAAAAAATTGAATTATGACAGCCAGGAACCTCCTGCCCCCGGAGGAGCTCCAGGCCATCTGAACAGGTTCAGTGGGGATAGGGGTGAGGAAGGAGGAGAGTGTTGCATGGGTATGTTTCTATATCCAGCCCCCTGGGGCAGTATAGCTGCTGCTTCATTGTCCCTGCTCCCCTCCTCCTTTAGAGGGTGGTACTAGAGAGAGCTATGCTTTCCCTGTCTATGTGGTACTCCTTTCCTCCTCTATGCCTCTTCCTCTTTCATTCCTTCTACTCCCAACAAATCCTGTGGTCTGTAAGGGTCTAGAGCCCAGGACTAGGTATATCTGCTGTGTCTGTGACATTCACCTGGTCCCCAGGAGTTCCAGCTCTGGAGTCATGACATTTAGCCATAATTGAGGGTAGAAGCTGCCAAATCCTGGAGCAGAGGTAGATGTGACAGCTGCTGAGTGACAGTAGGGACCCCTGTGAACTAGTCAGCTAAGCCCCTTAAGGCATACTATCATGCTTCCATCTCCCTAGCTCTTGCACTGCCTGTGACCCCCCAGAAGGAATGGGTGCACATGGACACTATTGAAATGGAGAAGCTCAGCTGGACCCAGGATCTGCCCCCACTCCGGCGGCAACAGACACAGGAGGTGAGGACACCCAGCTGGCCTACAGGGGTGTGGTGGGATATGAAAGGCTGCTGCTCTTGGACCCAGAACTCAGGCCCTTCTCTTTAGCTGAACCTGAGAGATATCTCTGTTTGCCCTCACTCCCACTACCCTGCCTGGCCCCCAAGGCCAGATGAGCCCCATTTCCAGGCAGAGGGAGAGTCAGGACCTAAGTCCTGAGATGCCTGTGATTAAGTTGAGAAATGGGTGTGGAGAAGTTGCTGCTGCCCAGCCCACATTCCCCTTTCTTTTCTCATCAGAGGATGCAGGCACGATTCAGTCTGCAGGGAGAGCTCCTAGCCCCTGATGTGGACCTACCCACACACCTGGGCCTGCACCATCATGGAGAGGAGGCAGAGGTGAGGCACAAGGCTTGGGGAGGAGCAGGCAGCTCTTGGCAAGTGCTTTTAACAGTGAGGTGAAGGCTGGACAAGGTTGCCCACATTCACAGTCCCAATGCTTTGGAAGCTGAGGTGGGAAGATTGCTTGAAGTCAGGTGATCAAGATTAGCTTGGGCAACATAATAAGATCACATCTCTTTCTCTCTTTTTTTTTTGTTTTTAATTCTTTCTTTTTACCACCAGAATTCATACTATTAGAAGTTCAGAAGATCTTGTCTCTATTAAAAACAAAAAACTACTATTTAGGCATAGTGGCAAACACCTATGGTCCTAGCTACTCAGGGGACTAAGATGGGAGGATCATTTAAAGCCCAGAAAGTCAAGGCTGCAAAGAGCTATGATTAGGCCATTGCATTCCAGCCTGGGCAATAGAGTGAAACCTTGTCTCTAAAAACAAAACAAAAAACCAAAAAAAATTGTTTGTTTGTTTTTTAAGATACAGAGTGGCACTTTGTCACTCTCAGTAGAGTGCCGTGGTGTCACAGCTCACAGCAACCTCCAGTTCTTGGGCTTCGGCGATTCTCTTGCCTCAGTCTCCCAAGTAGCTGGACTATAATCACCCGCCACAACGCCTGGCTATTTTTTGTTGCAGTTTGGCCAGGACCGGGTTTAAACCCGCCACCCTCAGTATATGGGGCCAGCACCCTACTCACTGAGCCAACTGAGCCACAGGTACCACTCCCCAAGAGAATTTTTTTTTTTTTTTTGCGATTTTTGGCTGAGACTGGGTTTGAACCCACCACCACTGGTATATGGGGGCAGTGCCTTAATCCTTTGAGCCATAGGCGCTGCCCTAAAACAAAAAAAATTTTTTTTGAGACAGAGCCTCAAGCTGTCCCCCTGGGTAGAGTGCTGTGGCATCACAGCTCACAACAACCTCCAACTCCTGGGCTCAAGCAAGTCTCTTGCCTCCGCCTCCCAAGTAGCTGGGACCACAGGTGGCCACCACAACACCTGGCTATTTTTTGGTTGCAGCCATCATTGTTGTTTGGCGGGCCCAGGCTGGATTCGAACCGGCCACCGTAGGTGTATGTGGCTGGCACCTTAGCCACTTGAGCAACAGGCACCAAGCCCAAAACAAAAAATTTTAAAAACACCACGTGGAGGGCGTGTGGCTCAAGGGAGTAGGTGCCAGCCCCATATGCCAGAGGTGGCGGGTTCAAACCCAGCCCCAGCCAAAAACTGCAAAAAAAAACCCAAAACACCACATGGAAAGGGATATCTGATGCCTTTGACCCCACCCCCCTCACCCCAAAGTTGTCTGCTGTCTATTCAGTTCCTTAGGCTCAAAATCTTGTTCTCCTCTCCCTCATATTCTAGTTGATTGCAAGAACTTGCCTACTTCAGTCACCTCCCCTTGATGTGTCCTGCATCATGGCCTTCCACTCTTCTCCATGCCATTCTGTCCCTCCCAGGGCTGCCATCCTGATTTTCTGTAGCCCAGCTGAGGCTATGCGTTGCCTCAGAAAGTTTCCCTGCTTCCCTCTGCTCACAGATAAGTACTGGTTCCTCAGCTTCAGAAGACTGTCCTTTCCCTACCTGTTCCTGCTGACCCTGTGACCCTGCTTCCTTGGCTCCTGTTGCCCCACTCTGCCATTGCCTCCTCCACATACCTCCTGTGCTTAGGGACCTGTAGGGCTCAGCTTGCTCCAAGGATGTCTTTACCTTTTGCTCCAAGCCAGGCCATAAAGGCTTTAACCATCCACTGAGACCAGATGGCTTTTACAGGTCCCCCTTGGTCTTCCTCCTGTCCATGATTGCAAATTAAACATGGATTACTGCTGGGCACGGTGGCTCACACCTGTAATCTTAGCACTCTGGGAGGTGAGGTGGGTGGATTGCCTAAGCTCGGGAGTTGGAGACCAGCCTGAGCAAGAGCGAGACCCTATCTCTAAAAAAAAAAATAGCTGGGCATTGTGGTAGGCACCTGTAGTACCAGCTACTCAGGAGGTTGAGGCAAGAGAATCACTCGAACCCAGGAGTTGAGGTTGCTGTAAACTATGATGCCATGGCACTCAACCCCAGGGTGACTGAGTAAGACTCCATCTCAAAAAAAAAAAAAAAAACATGGATTACTACCTTCCTCTCCATCTGCTGTGTGCCAGGATTACTTATGCATGTTCTATCTTCTTTACCAGCTTGAGGCTCCATAGAGAACTTAGGCAGAATATAGCATTTGTTCATTTACTTTCCCTTGACACTTTGCTGAGTATTTGAGGAACACTGCTTTGCACCTTTACTATTTCTTTCTTTTTTTTTTTTTTTGAGACAGTTTCAGTACATAACCCTCTGTAGAGTGCTGTGATATCAACAGCTCACAGCAACCTCAAACTCTTTGGACTTAAGTGATTCTCATGCCTCAGCCTCCCCAGTAGCTGGGACTACAGGTGCCTGGCACGATGCCTGGCTATTTTTTTGGTTGTAGTTGTCATTGTTGTTTGGCAGTCCCGGTGTGGGCTCAAACCCGCCAGCTCTGGTGTATGTGGCTGGCACCCTGGCCACTGAGCTACAGTTTTGGAACCACCTTTACTATTTTTTTTTTATTAAGTCAAATACATATAGATCATGAATACGTTCATGCATATGTGGGGTACAATGTGCTGATTTTTTTTTTAATACAATCTAACCTGGTTACATTAAGCCGATCAACATAGCTTTCATCTCATTTACTTGATTATTGTGCCAAAACATCTATGTTCTACATTTCACAGATTTGACTTGTACCCTTGTCATATGTTCCATAGCTGTGATCCCTCCTTTTACCTTTACTATTTTTGACTTGTTATCCCTGCCCCAGAGAGCAGGGTATTCTCTACAGGAGCTGTTCCACCTGACCCGTAGCCAGGTGTCCCAGCAGAGAGCACTAGCACTGCATGTGTTGGCCCAGGTCATCAGCAGGGTGAGTGGACCACTGGTCCTGCCTACTCCCACCCCTTTGCCCACAACCCTAGACTTCCCCACTTCCCTACCCTTTTCTCTCTGGCTCACCAGCAAGAAATGTGCTTTTAACAACCCACAGTTATTGGCAGGCAAATGAAATGTTAGAACAAAGACTATATAACTTCAGCATCTTCAGCAAGGTTTTATCCTCTTGTCCCTAAGGCCCAGGCTGGTGAGTTTGGAGACCTGCTGGTGGGCAGTGTCTTGCGTCTCCTTTTGGATGCTGGCTTCCTCTTCCTGCTGCGCTTCTCCCTGGATGACAGAGTGGATGGGGTCATCGCAGCTGCCATCCGGGCTCTTCGGGCTCTGCTGGTGGCTCCTGGAGATGAGGTACCACAGGGGTAGAACTGGTGCTTAGAGGCACCAGGGTCCCCACTCCTCATGCTGGACATGCCTTGTACACAGGAGCCTTGCCTTTCTGGTCTTTGTAAGAGGTTTCCAGTCTGCTCCCAGGCCCATTTCCTGGCCCTTCTCTCTTTCATTCCTTTTCCTCTGCCAGGAGCTCCTCGACAGCACCTTCTCTTGGTACCATGGAGCTTTGATGTTCCCTTTGATACCCAGCCAGGAGGATGAGGATGATGAGGATGAGGATGAAGAACCCCTGGTAGAAAAGACAAAAAGGAAGAGCTCTAAGGAAGGAAGCCGGCCTCCACCTGACCTGGCCCGGCATGATGTCATTAAGGTAAAAAAAGGCATCTTTCCTGTCTCGTGATCTAGAGGGCAAGCATATGTTAGGCAAGATGTGTCATCAATGCTGGGCCCCAGGTACATCTGGCAATGGGTTTATCTCTCGAACTCCTAGGGGCTCCTGGCTACCAACCTGCTGCCTCGGCTGCGTTTTGTGCTGGAGGTAACCAGCCCAGGACCTGCTGTGGTCCTTGACATCCTGGCTGTGCTCATCCGCTTGGTCCGGCATTCTTTAGAGTCAGCCACAAGGGTGAGAAAGAGAAGGGAACAGGGAGTGGATAAAGAGCCTGGCTATGTCTGCTCAAGACAGCCTCCCTACCTCTCTTTTTCCTCCCATCTCTCATAGGTCCTGGAGTGCCCTCGGCTGATAGAGACCATAGTCGGAGAGTTCTTGCCCACCATCTGGTCCCCCATGGGGGTAGGGCCTACTCCCAGTCTACACAAAGTACCCTGTTCTGCTGCCATGAAACTGCTTCGTGTCCTGGCCTCGGCTGGTAGGAATATTGCTGCCCGGCTGGTGAGCAGGACACAGCAAGGGATGAGGGGGACGTGGCTGGATTGGTAACTAAACATGGTTCCTGAACTCAGGGTGGTCAGTTCATACCATCTTCCTTTTCTGTTGTTCAGTTGTTTAAAAATACAACAGAAATTACCAGACAGGAACCTAGTAAGCTGGAACCTGGTGTATCCTATAGACTTGCTGTGGTCTCATGATGTGAGGGGAGGGCTCCCTATTCCCCAGTCCCTGATCATAAGAGCCACATACAGATAGGCACTCATCACCCTTAGCTAAGCAGCTCTAGAGAAGGTGCCCAGCAGTAACTTGCTAAAGAGAGAGAGAGGGAGAGGTAGATGAGGTAGTTTTCACCCCTGCCCAGAACTATGATCCTGTGGCTCAGAAGGGCCTGGAGCAGGGCCAAGTTGAGCTAATCTTATAGTCCCACTGAGGATAGCTGGATTTGGACTCCCAGCAGATCCTGATCCCCAGACTCTGCTTACCCCCAGTTGAGCAGCTTTGATCTCCGGAGCCGCCTATGCCGCTTCGTAGCCGAGGCTCCCCAAGAACTGGCCTTGCCCCCAGAGGAAGCTGAGACCCTGAGCACCGAGGCCCTCCGTCTGTGGGCTGTGGCCGCATCCTATGGCCAGGGCAGTGATCTTTACAGGTGAGGAGAGGCAGGGGTAAACTTCCTTCTAGATACCTCCAGTTTTGCACTTCTGTCCAAATCAGTACCTCAGTATTGATCATGGTCCCAAGCCTTAGGGAGGCTAAGAATGAAGAAGGGACTCTATTGGGTGTGAAAAGGCTTGGGAGTCAGGACTGGCCAGGGAAGAGTAGAACAACTTGCGCTAACCACATTTTATGCACAAAAGCATTGGAATCTTTTTTTTTTTTTGAGACTGAGCCTCAAGCTGTTCCCCTGGGTAGAGTGCTGTGGCATCACAGCTCACAGCAACCTCCAACTCCTGGGCTCAAGCGATTCTCTTGCCTCAGCCTCCCAAGTAGCTGGGAGGTGCCCCCCACAAGGCCCAGCTATTTTTTGGTTGCAGCAATCATTGTTGTTTTGGCGGGCCTGGGCTGGATTCGAACCCACCACCTTAGGTGTATGTGGCTGACGCCTTAGCCACTTGAGCCACAGGTGCCGAGCCAAAGCATTGGAATCTTAGTGAACTCAGATTTAAATTCTTGGCTGGGGACAAACTTACAAGAGTGTCTCAGCCCTAGGGCCTTTTCCCTCTTGATCCTCCTTCAGACTGTAAATCCTTGTTATGCCTGTGCTCATATCTCTGTCTGCCTTCATGCAATGAAAGTTACTCATTGTTCTCTAGGGAGCTCTACCCAATGCTGATGCGAGCCTTGCAGGCCGTACCACAGGAGCTCAGCATGTACCCACCACCGCAGCCCCTGTCCATGCAGCGGATAGCCTCATTGCTCACTCTCCTCACCCAGCTGACCCTAGCAGCTGGCAGCAACCCCCCTGAATCTATTAGGTAAGTTAAAGCCCTAAGCCTGCTAGGAGGAACATCCTATCAGGAACCCCAGAACAGGCTAAGGGGGGAGTAAGGCAGCCACATCCTCACTGTAGACCCTTTTGGCCCTTCTGTAGTGATTCTGCTGAGACCAGCCTGTCCGCCACCCGTTCCTTGATCACTTGGACACAGGTATCTGGGCTTCAGCCTCTTGTGGAGCCATGTCTAAGGCAGACCTTGAAGTTGCTACCCAGACCTGAGGTGTGGAGTGCCTTGAGCCCAGTGCCCACTGCCTGCCTGTTGTTCCTGAGTGCCTACTACCAGGTCTGGAGCCAACAAGTGAGTGTTGTCTGCCTACCTTCCACTGTGCCCCCTGCCCATCCTCCAACCACATGCCACCCACTTGCTTCTTCTCTGTCTCTACCCCTCCACTTCTACTCCTCTACTCCCCATTTCCTACGTGCCATCTTTTAACTCCTACCTTTCCTCCTTTTTCTATCTCCATATCTCAGTGATACTTCCCAGGGGCCATGTTAGTTGGGACCAGAAAATCCAAGCAGCTTTTGAGCCTACCTATAGCCTTTATCTTCTCTATGTACCCCTAGCCTTTGGGTTCCAGAGCAGTCTCAGGGCCTCTCTCCCTTTAGAAAGCCTAGCCTGGGCAGGGTAAAGTGGCTCACACCTGTAACCATAGCACTCTGGGTAGCCAAGATGGGACGATCCCTTGAGCTGAGGAGTTTGAGACCAACCTGACAGAGTGAGAGACTCTGCCTCTACTAAAATAGTAAAAACTGAGGTGGCGCATGGGGTTCAAAGGAGTAGGGCGCTAGCCCCATATGCTGGAGGTGGCAGGTTCTAACCCAGCCCCAGCCAAAAACTGCAAAAAAAAAAAAAAAAAAGTAAAATCTTGCTGGGCATTGTGGCTGGTGACGGTGTCCCAGCTACTTGGAGGCTAAGGCAAGAGGATCACTTGAGCCCAGGAGTTTGAGGTTGCTGTGAACTAAGCTGATGCCTTGGTACTCTAGCCAGAACAACAGAGTCAGACTCTGTCTCAAAAAAAAGACCAACCTGTAGAAGCCTCCAAACACACTCTTTTAGGCTCTTGGGTTACTGGTATTGGTGTGGGTACATAAGGGCTAGGAGAACGGGTGTCCTGGGCCATGGGTTCAGTGAACTCCATGGCCCTCCAGCCAAGCTCATGCCCAGAAGATTGGCTTGAGGACACAGAGCGCCTGTCGGAGGAGCTATTGCTGCCACTGCTGAGGCAGCCCACTCTGGACAGCCTGTGGGAATCCCTTAGGTATGTACCATGTATGGGTAGTTAGGGGGAGGTGGAGTAGAGGCTGTTTCCCTCCTTGTGGAATTCTCAGATCTAGCTTCCTGTCTATCCCAGGGCTCAGCACCTTAGCCTGAGGAAAAGCTGACTCCCTGGCAGGCAGCAGTGTGTGGGCCTCTAAGGATTTTGGGTACTGACTTGCACAGCGAGGCCTCTGCTGGCCTTGGTTATAGATCAGGTTGCTCTTTTCCAGCCTGGTACATGTCAGGCTAGAGTCCCCTCTGATTCTCCATTTTGCCTGCAGGCACTGCTCCCCTCTCTGCAACCCGCTGACCTGTGCTCCAGCCCCTGAAGCTTCCCCTAGCCTCGTGTCACTGGGTTGTGCAGGAGGCTGCCCCCCTCTCAGTCTAGCTGGCCCAGCTTCACCCTTCCCATTCCTCACCGCCCTCCTCTCACTTTGCAACACACTGGCCCGGATCCACAAGGGGCTATGTGGCCAGGTAAGCCCTGGGTGCCTGATTAGGGGCCAGGCAAGAGGCCATGATGGCAAGAGTAAGAAAAAAAGGGGAGAGTTTTCCATTGGGAAGGGAGGCCTCTTCTGCCAGCATCCATTTCTCTGAGTTTGGCTGGGAGGGGACAGCCACCTGGGGAGCTCCCAAAGCCATCAGCGTCAATTTCTATATCTGAACAAAACTGTTTTTCCTCAGCTGGCAGCCATATTGGCTGCACCCGGACTCCAGAACTACTTCCTCCAGTGTGTGACTCCTGGGGCTGCCCCACACCTCACACCCTTCTCTGCGTGGGCCCTGCGCCATGAATATCACCTGCAGTACCTGGTCCTCTCCCTGGCCCAGAAAGTGGTGGGTTCCCCTGTCTGACAGTTTCTGCCCCCAGCCCATTATCTCTTCCTGCTTCTTGGAATCTTTGCTGCTTCTGCAAGGGCATGCAGCTCCAGATATGCCCTAGCTCTGTGCCCCTCAGTCTCGCTTGTATCCTCTTTCTTAATTCTCACTGCTTTGTCCCCTCCACGCTTCCCCGCACTAACTAGCTCCTGGCTTTTCTGTCCATAGGCAATAGTCCAGCCACTACCTGCCACCAGTGCTGCCCTCCATCACAGTGTGGCTTTAGCCCTATTGAGCCGGCTGCTGCCTGGAAGCGAGTACCTCGCCTATGAGCTGCTGATGAGCTATGTCTTCCGGCTGGAGTTCCTCCCGTAAGTCCAGCTATAGTGCCGTGAGCTCTGCCTTTTGAAGGATTCTGTGGTTATTGAGAATCCCTGAATTTGGAGCCATAAGACCTATGTTTAATTCTCTTTCTTTCATGGGTTCCATGTTTAACCTGTCTGAGCTTCTGCTACCTCATTAGTAAAGTAAGAATTAAACTAACCACAACACAGATGATTGTGAGACATCAATGTGACTGCCTGTATGTCTAAAAAAAATGGCACAGGCTTGGCGCCTATAGTACAGTGGTTAAGGCACCAGCCACATACACCGAGGGTGGCAGGTTCAAAATTGGCCCAGGCCAGCTAAACAACAATGACAACTGCAACAAAAAATAGCAGGACACTGTGGTGGGCGCCTATGGTCCTAGCTACTTGGGAGGCTGAGGCAAGAGAATTGCTTAAGCCCAAGTATTGGAGGTTGCTGTGAGCTGTGAAACCACAGCACTCCACTAAGGGTGACATAGTGAGACTCTGTCTCAAATAAATAAAATAAAATAAAATAAAATAAAATAAAATAAAAATTTAGAAATGGCATATATACATATGTACTAGCTAAGAGTTACTGAGTATTTACACTGTGTCTGGTATTCCCTTATGTATTTATTATGGGCCATGTAAAACGTTCTCTTACTATGAGGAAGCTGAAGCACAGAGAAGTTATATAAACTTGCACTGAGGCAGCTGGCTCTATTGTTCATCCTCTTTACTGCTATATAACATGGCATGAGAGGTTGTTGTTAGGGAAGCAAGGAGGAGGAAGATTGGACCTAGGAGCTTCTGGAAAGCCCTGAAGAGCCCTCATGGCCTCTAGTTGCTGTGATTCCAACCCTTGTTTTGGGTCCCATTGCAGAGAAAGAGCATCAGGGGGTCCAGAGGCAGCCGACTTCTCTGACCGACTCTCCTTAGGGAGCAGCAGGGACCCTTGGAATGGACGAGGAGTTCTACTAGCTCAGGCCTGCCAGGACCTCCCCAGTATCCGCAGCTGCTACTTGAGTCACTGCTCACCAGCCCGAGCCAGCCTGTTGGCCTCCCAGGCCGTGTACCGAGGAGAGCTACAGCAAGTCCCAACCCTGCTGTTGGCAGTGCCTAAGGAGCCACTGCTGCCCACTGACTGGCCCTTCCTGCCATTGATTCAGCTCTACCATCAGGCTTCAGACACCAGCTTGGGGTTCCCTCCCACTGACACTGTGGGCATAGCTATGCGGGTCCTGCAGTGGTTGCTAATTCTGGAGAGCTGGCGCCCCCAGGTTCTCTGGGCTGTGCCTCCTGCTGCCCGCTTGGCACGGCTCATGTGTGTGTTCCTGGTAGACAGTGAGCTGTTCCGAGAGTCCCCTATACAGCATCTGGTGGCAGCCCTCCTAGCCCAGCTCTGTCAACCTCAAGTCCTGCCAAGCCTCAATTTGGACTGTCCACTTCCTGGCCTGACATCTTTTCCTGACCTCTATGCCAACTTCCTGGATCATTTTGAGGCTGTCTCCTTTGGAGACCACCTCTTTGGAGCTCTGGTCCTTTTTCCCCTACAGCGTCGATTCAGTGTCACTTTGCGCCTTGCCCTATTTGGGGAACATGTGGGAGCCTTGCGATCTTTGAGCCTGCCTCTGAACCAGGTACTTTTTCAGTCTAGCAGGTCCTGTGAAGGGTGCCTTGTATTGGCCCTGGGGTTAGTCCTGAGCAGTACAGAGCTTTCTTTAGTGGGCCTCCAGTTCCTCATCTTAACCTAAATTATTCAGATTCTAGATGTTAAGTCAGCATTCAGAAAGGGAAAGATCCAAGTAGGCTTCCCATAAGGAGAATGCTTTGTGGAAGAAGTTGGGATTGACTCGGGCACAGAAGGTTGGATAAAATTTGAATTGTTGAAGAGGTAGAAGGGTAAGACGTTCCTAGGAGAACAACATAAGCAAGAGCTGAGAGGCAGAAAGGAACACAATAAAAGACAGAGGGAGGGAAAAGAGTTTATTGAGAACTTTTTGGACATAAGGCTAAAAATACGAAGGAAAGTGTTAGAGGACCTCATATCAGGCTAAGGCATTAAATGTATAAGATATCAAAAGTTACTATTTTTTAAGATTATTTTTATTTCTCTTATAACTTATGCATACGAGGGTTGGATGCAGTGGCTCACGCCTGTAATCTCAGCACTTTGGAGGCCAAGACAGGTGGATTGCTTGAGCTCACAAGTTTAAGACCAGCCTGAGCCAGAGTGAGACATTGTCTCTAAAAATAGCTGGGCATGGTGGCAGATCCCTGTAGTCCCAAGTACTTGGGAGGCAGAGGCAAAAAAATCACTTGAGCCCAAGTTTGAGGTTGCTGTGAGCTATGATGCCACAGCACTGTACCCAAGGCAATAGCTGAGAATCTGTCTCAGGAAAAAAAAAGAAAATTAAAAAGAACTGAAAAAGAAATATAAATATTTCTAGGGAGCTGAGCATGGTGGTACCCATAGTCCTAGCTACTGAGGAGGTTGAGGCAGGAGCATCTTTTGAGCCCAGGAGTTGAAGGCTGCAGTGGACTGTGGTTACAGATCTGTACTCCAGCCTGGGCAACAGAATGAGACTCTTGAGTGGATTGTTTGAGCTCAGGAGTTTGAGATTAGCTTGAGCCAGCACAAGACCCTGTCTCTGAAAATAGCCAGGTGTTGTGGCAGCTGCCTTTAGTCCCAGCTACTTGGGACACTAAGGCCAGAGAATCACTTAAGCCTAGAGTTTAACGTTGCTGTGAGCTATGATGTCTACAGCACTCTACCAAGGGTGACAAAGTGAAACTGTGTCTCAAAAAAACAGAAAAAGAACATTGTCATCCATAATCTCATTGCCGCATGGTTACTATTTTGATTTTGACTAATCTTTTCCTAGCCTTTTCTTTCTTTCTTTCTTTCTTTCTTTCGAGACAGAGTCTGTCTATGATGCCTTAGGTAGAGTGCTGTGGCATCCCAGCTCACAGCAACCTCAAACTCTTGGGCACAAGTGATTCTCTTGCCTCAGCCTCCCAGTAGCTGAGACTACAGGTGCCTGCCAAAGTGCCAGGCTATTTTTTTTTATTGTTGTCATTGTTTAGCAGGCCCAGGCCAGGTTCATACCCACCAGTCCTGTTGCATGTGGCCCACACTATAACCACTGAGCTACAGCTGCTAAGCCCTAGTCTTTTCCGCATTCATATAAGCAAACCTCTGGCCTCAGCCTCCTGAGTAGTTGGGATTACAGGCGTGTACCACCATTCCCAGCTAAGTTTTTTTAATTTTTGTAGAGGGAGGGTCTCCAAATGTTGTCTAGGCTGGGCTTTTTTTTTTTAGACAGTAAGACTGTTGCCCTGGGTAGAGTGCTATGGTATCATAGCTCAAAGCAACCTCAAACTCTTGGGCTTGAGTAATCAATCCTTTTGTCTCCGCCTCCCAAGTAGCTGGAACTACAGGTGCCTACCACAACACCTGGCTATTTTTTGGTTGTAGTTGTCATTGTTGTTTGGCAGGCCCGGGCTGGATTTGAACCTGCCAGCTCTGGTGTGTGTGGCTGGTGCCTTAGCTCCTTGAGCTACAGGCACCAACCCAGTTTTTCTGTTTTTTTTTTTTTTTTTTTTTGAGACAGAGCCTCAAGCTGTCCCCCTGGGTAGAGTGCTGTGGCATCACAGCTCACAGGAACCTCCAACTCCTGGGCTCAAGCGAGTCTCCTGCCTCCGCCTCCCAAGTAGCTGGGACCAC
>CAUYTI010036309.1:0-11908 GCA_963575145.1 Galago senegalensis | reverse complement strand
GCTCACAGCAACCTCCAACTCCTGGGCTCAAGCAAGTCTCCTGCCTCAGCCTCCCAAGTAGCTGGGACTACAGGCGCCCGCCACAATGCCTGGCCATTTTTTGGTTGCAGCCATCATTGTTGTTTGGCGGGCCCGGGCTGGGGATTCAAACCTGCCACCTTAGGTGTATGTGGCTGGTGCCTTAGCCGCTTGAGCCACAGGCGCCGAGCCAATGACTACTTTCCTTAAAGCTCATGAGCCAACCTCTGCAGCTTCCTCACCTCTCTGTTGTCATAGAATTGAAGAGAATTGGGGCCTTGCTCTGATTAGACTTTGGCTTAAAGGAATATTGTGACTGATTTGATCTTTTATTGAGACCAGACTTTTTCTCTGTCAGCAGTAAAGCTATTTATTTATCATTCCCATAAATGATACTACTCCCAAGGAGTAGCACTTCCTTGCCTTTAGCATCTTTTCCTTTGCATTTACAGCTTGGCTAACAGCTCATGCCTTCCTCACTAAGCTCACTCATTTCTAGCTTTTGATTTAAAGTGACATGTGCAAATCTTCATTTTACTTGAACACTTAGAGGCCATTGTAGGGTTGTTAATTTGCCTTACTTCAATGTTGTTTTGGCTCAGTTGAATAGAGAAGTTTAAGGAGAGGAAGAGGGGGGAGTAGGGGTGGAGGTGGGGGGAAGCTGAGATAGCCAGTCTATATAGCAGTCAGAAAACACACATTTGTGGATTAAGTTCGCATCTTGTATGGGCATGGTTTGTGACTTTCCACAGTAATTAAAATAGTAACATCACAGGTCACCATAACAGATACAATATGTAGTAAAAATGAAAAAGTTATAAAATACTGAGAATTAACCAACACATGATACATAGGCACAAGTGCATGCTATTGGAAAAATGGTGCTGATAGACTTGCTCAATGCAGGGTTGCCACAAACCTTCAATTTGTCAAACAAAAACACTCAATAAAGCAAAGCGCAATAAAACAGGTATACCTGTGCTCAGATTGTCAGAGTTGTGCTATTTTATCTTCCTATGAGCCCATATTGTTTTATTTCTTTGTTTGGTAATTAAGCTAAATATAACATCATGTGATCTGTGTTTTCTAATCTTTCTTTAATATTCTTTTATTAAAATCCTGTTTATTAGAAATGAATTAAATCCTACATTCTTCATTTTACAGTTTCTAGACCCAAACCATTATCAGCAGTTCCAAAGCACTCTCTGAAAGGAACTGTATTATCAAGATCTACTTTCATCTATAATGTGTTATCTAAAATTGGAGAAGTTTGGGGAAACGATGAGCCTAATGATAGCCTCCCACTTTATAATAGGTATGTTTTTCTTGTACCTTTTCAGGTTATTCTATTTAGTAATCTTCTCTAGGCATCACCAATCTGCCCTTATGGCCTTAGTTTATTAGTGTATGTAAAAAGGAAAACCTGATTTTTTTTTTTTTTTGAGACAGGGTCTTGCTCTATTACCTGAGCTAGAGTGCAATGGCATGATCATAGCTCACTGCAACCTCAAAGACAACCTCCATGGCTCAAGCAGGCCTCCCAAGTAGTTGGGACTGGAGGTGTGCATCACTGTATCTGGCTGGTTTTTAAAATTTTTTATAGAAACAGAGTCTCACTGTTGCCCAGGCTGGGGAAAAACTCTTTTTATGTTGTCTACATTTCTTCTGTCTTTACATTTAAAGTGACATTTTCATTTTTTTTTTAAGTAATGCAGAAATACACAAAGTAAAAAATGAAAACTCCTCCCTCTCCCATCTAATACCACCTTGCAGCATTTTTATCAGTGTTCTTTATGGTAGATATGTAATCAAAATTCAAATTTTTATTTTTTTTGTAGTCCTAAAATAGGAGGGCCATCTCCTATAGTATATTCGCTCCCAAATCCAGAGCTACCTGAGGCATTCTTTGGAACACCAGCTTCAAAAGCATCACAAAAAATTTCTAGGTAAGAGTTTATTAAATTAGTCTTAATGACATATTCAGTTGATAATTACAACTGTAATTTTTAATTATCTTTAATTTTTGTAAATTATCGTTAAAATTTTACAGATGCTATTTAAAATTCTTAAATATTTTAATGTTTGCTTTTTATTATAATTTAGACAGTAGTATAATTGTAGGAAATTTTATATCTGCTGATAGTATACTTAAATTTTCTGCTTAATAATACAGATACGGGGGCAGTCCTGTGGCTCAAAGGAATAGGGTGCTGGTCCCATATACGGGAGGTGGTGGGTTCAAACCCTGCCCCAAACGAAACTGCAAAAAAAAGAGAAAAAAATAATTTCAGAATACTTATGAAAAGGAAGAACAAAGTTTGTTTTATTAAAAATTCGAGCAAAATAAATTGTTAACTTTCTTTAACAGTTATCTTCTTAGTTGATCTCTGACAATTGCCTTCATAATTAATTACTAATTAATGTTGGTTGGCTGATAGTAAAGCTTTCTCAACTATTTAGTGCAGCCTACTTAAAATGTCTTGTATAGCTCTAGAAATAGTTGTATCTTTTATCTTAACCTATGCTGTTAGAAAAATAAAGTTTTATGTACAAGATGAAACTGATTTTAAGTAATTAGGAACATTGGATAGTTTTAAAAAGTATATCGGCAACAGAACAAAATGTCTCTTGATGTATTGCCTTTTTTTTTTTAAATAATAAAAGTCGTCATTAGTACTGAATTCTCTTTTACTACCAGTCGTTCTAATTTTTTCCCATGTTTTCCATGTGTCCCCTTTTCTTGATACTTTTGTATTTGAATAGATCTGGGGTTTAGCAATAATAGAAGTTTAAAGACCTTTGACTAATGGCCTCAGGCCCAAAGAATGAGAATGCTTTCTGTTTGTTTTTGAGACACTGTACTCTAACCCAGGTGACAGAGTACAGTAACTGATCATCACTCCTTGCTACTGAAACTCCTGGGGTCAAGTGATCCTCCTACCTCACAAGTAGCTAGGAGTTCAGGTATGCACCACCATGCCTGGTTGACTTTTTAAATTATTTGTAGAGGTAAAAGTCTCGAACTCCTGGATGCAAGTGAACCTCCTCCTACCCTGGCCTCCTATAGTGCTAGGATTACAGGCATGAGGCACCATTTGTATCCAGTATTAACTCAGATAGAAGAGAGCCCATTGAGATGTAAATAATTTTATCTTCCATAAAAATCATTGCTTTCCCTGAGTCTGTATTTTTTATTATTGGTTTGCATTACTGAATAGTGAATAAATGTAATGTGTTCTGACTAAAATCTTTCAGTGAAAGAGTATAGTAGATAATATCAGTGGGCACTGCAATATAGTAAGTGTTAAGTGCTAATTTATGTTTTGTTTTTTGTGTGTCATATAAAATATTTGGATCAGGGTCCTAAAAGTTTTTGAGAAAATCCTAAAACTTAGTGCAATATTTAACATTTCCTTTTAAAAATACCTTAAAATTTTTTTTTTGCCTTGTTACATTTTTAAATTATAACTTAACTAGATTAAGTCTTATTAGTATAAGAACTTTGGTTTGACTTGGTAGGTTCCATTTATTTCATAGGCCCTGTGCAGAAAAGAATATATTTAACCAATTCTGAGAAACAGTCATTCTGAATAAGCACCTTAGATATAAATATTTATACAATGCAAAGTAGTGAACAAGATCTCCCATCTGGGATAGCTCAATATAAAACTGAGCAAACTGTTTATAAATACAGAATTTGAATTCAAATGAAGTAATGAAAGAAAATAGAAATGTCTAGCAGCCTGATTAAATATTCTTGGTTTGGTGGACAGAACAGGACAGTCTCAGAAAAGAAAAGAAAGTGCTTTTGTGTAAATATTTACCCTTTAGGTAACAGGTTGGGTCTTTAAAGCACCTATGATCTGTGTTGGTCTGCCACCCCTAATAGCAAAAATCTTGACTGAACATAAAGAATAGAATGACAAGGAAGGCACAGCAACTAGATGTTTTTATCTCTGAGCTCCAAAGCATGCTGCACTTTCCTGGTTGTTCTCAGCTGAGCCACACTGGCATTTGGAGGAATTAAAAAAGCATTATTTTTATCACTGGAAAATATAGACTATTTATTAGGAAATTGTGCAAGGACTGACTTGTGCAAGTGGTCCATTAGAAATTATCTGTAAATTAAATTTTAAAAATTATTTGGACTATGCATGCTTAATAGAAGTCATCATTTCATATAAATGGGGGCTGCAATTATGGAAGACCACTTGGACTTAGTGGAATGTTGAGATTTTATTTTATCCACACATACTCATTAATTTGAACAAAATTAACTTTATGTCAGTCTAGTCTTTATTGTGATCAGAAGATCAGAACTAAAAAGGTCAAGTAAACCAATATTCATTATGTACATCACATATAGGTGAAAGGATATTTCATGCATTGATGAAAATGAATTTTGGCAAATGCACTGCTAGGGAAGTTTTGTCATCTTTAGTATTTTTATATCATTAGCATCTTCATTTGAAAATTAATGCCCAGCACATAAGGCTTAGTAAATATTGCTAAAAGTGAGGGGAGATGATTAGACTCAGTTACCTGCAATTCCTAATTTTCTTTTTTGCTACTGAATTATCTGACTTTTTGTATTCATGGTGACAGTGTGGCTTACATTAACATGCTTGACTAAATTTATACTTTTATACTATTTAGTGGTAAATGTAGAGATCTGAATAGAATTACTAACTGGAATACTAAATTCTTTTGGGTTTTTTGGGGTTTTTTGGTATAACTCACTAATTACCAGGATTTTTCTATTCATATGTCTATTCTGGTTACAGACTGCTGAGTTTGGTTGTTCATCCCATTGCCCAGCCTTCTCAACGTTTGGAATTTCTTCAGCAGACCCCACCATCAAGATCTCCTTTGTATCTAGAATCCAGTTCATTGCCTATAAGTTCACAATTAAAAGGATCATGTCAGAACTCTGCCAGGACTTCAGAATTACATTTACTAGAAACTCCTCTTGTAGTTAAGGTTGGTATTACATAGTAGGCATTCATAATGAATCTGTGGACTTATTTTTCAAGTAGTTAGGAAAAAATAAGTTATTTATAATTGATATCTCTTGATAATCAACAGCTTTAAACTTTTTCTTTCTTTAGGGATATTCCAAAATGCTTACAGAATTGGTTAAATATATTCTTTTCTGCTTAAAGTTAATAACCACCTTGCTGTCTTGGGTGTGTCTAGTTATTACAAATAGGCTTTTGTCTTTTTCAAAAGACATTTAAGTTCTTGGGGTTTTATTTTATTTTTACATAAACTCCATTGCTGATATCATTATGCTGTTACTTCTGTCAAATGCTTTTTAGTTCTTAGGTTTATTTTTATTAAAATTTTCTGACTCCTATGATGAAACTGTAAACTTTTTTTTTTTTTTTTGGAGGCAGAGCCTCAAGCTTTCCCCCTGGGTAGAGTGTCATGGCATCACAGCTCACAGCAACCTCCAACTCCTGGGCTCAAGCGAGTCTCCTGCCTCAGCCTCCTAAGTAGCTGGGACCACAGGTGCCTGCCACAACACCTGGCTTTTTTTTGGTTGCAGCTGTCATTGTTGTTTGTCAGGCCCAGGTTGGATTCGAACCCGCCACCTTAGGTGTATGTGGCTGGCACCTTAGCCACTTGAGCCACAGGTGCCGAGCCGAAACTATAAACTATTATTCCTTCCTACTACAGAGATTAGTTTATCTGTCTTTAAATTGCCTTTAAAAAGTGGCATGACCCTCCATGCCTGTCCTGTGTCCTCTTTTTCATGTTTTTACCCTAGCTCCTTATCCAGTGTTCTGGATTGAATTCCAGAAGTTTTCTTCCTTTCTTTGCAGTTCTTTTTTTTTTTTTTTGGCCAGTGCTGGGTTTGAATCTACCACCTTCAGCATATGGGACCGGCGCCCTACCCTTTTGAGCCACAGGTGCAGCCCAGTTTTCTTCCTTTCTTTTTTATTAACTTTTTTTTTTTTAGTTTTTTTTTTTTTTCCTGAGTTCTCTGTTCTGGATATGCAGTATTTATGGTGAAGCTAGGGAATCCTTTTTAATCTTTCAAGTTGAATAAAAGATACTTCAATAAATGCTATTCCTACAATAGTACTACATTTCTTAAACTTCAGCATTTCTTATTTTTTATCTGTGAACAGTCACATTTTGTATTCTCTATAGCTAAGTTCAAATGAAATGAAGTTGAGGAATACTGCCAAGAGTGTCTAGAAAAAAATCAGTCTAATCTTGTAACATGCCTAATAGAAGTCACTAGTCTAATGGGATTTGATAATCTGTATACAAGGCCTTTACAGGACAAGTGAAGGAATTAGTTCTATTAAAGAATTAAGTTTTATTTTCAAATTATTTTTATTTAGTTAAACTAAATCTTCAGAGGATTCTAATAAGTAATTTGGTTATTATGAGATTTGTGTCATGGACCTTTTATTTTACAAGTACTAGTTGTACAATTCTACTTGCTCTTTTGTCATAGAAAGCTAAAACTTTGGCCATGTCAGTTACTACTTCTGGATTTGCTGAGTTCACTCCTCAGTCCATCCTAAGGTCTGGTCTTCGAACAACACCTTTAGCATCACCTTCTTTGTCACCTGGAAAGTCTGTTACTCCTCCCCTACGACTTAAAGAAACTAGAATTTCATTCATGGAAGAAGACACGAACACAGAATGGACTGCTGGCGTAAGTTTGCTAATAATTAGGAGAAAAGAGTTAATCAGTTTAAAGGAATCACTACAGATATTTGTATGCAGTCATGCAGATAGTTGTGAAATCAGAGAAGAAAAATTCTGTAAGAAGCATTAGAGCACTGGCTAAGTGAAACTCACCATTTCACAGAAGGGCTCAGAAGCCCAGTAAGTTGCTTATAGTCAACTATTTGGTGGCAGAAATGGGACTAGAATCCAGACCTCTTCCTATGTGTTTTTGTTTTTTGCCTTACATTGTGTTACTTCTTTTATTAAGTTCCTAATTGGTTGCCTCTTTAGGTTTTTTTGTTTGTTTTTTTGAGACAGTCTGAAGCTGACACCCTTGGTGGAGTGCTGTGGCATCACAGCGCACAGCAACCTCAAACTCTTGGGCTTAAGTGATTCTCTTGCCTCAGCCACCCAAGTAGGTGAGACTATAGGCACCTGCCACAACGCCTGGCTATTTTCTTTGTTGTGGTTGTTATGTTGTTTTAGCTGGTCCGGGCCAGGTTTGAACCCACCAGCCTTGGTATATGTGGCTGGCACCCTGCCCACTGAGCTACAGGCGCCGCCTGGTTGTCTCTTTAGAAGGGTGTTTTCAGACCTCCGCTGGAGGTTAATAGTGAACCCATTAGGTGATTGTTCACCTAGCCTATTCTATGTTTTAGTCTTCTGAAGATTTCAGTTCGTACCAATTAGGGAACCATTATCCACTATTATGTATCTGAAGAGAATGGATTCTGAACAAGTGAATTTTGATTAAGGAGAGAGTTTGGAGAAATACACAGAGTCTAGAAAGGGTGGCTAAGATTGGAATAGAAAACTTTGAAATAGACTTGACTGTGATATTTACCAGTTAATTTTTTTCTTTTCAAAATCAACATAACAGTCTGCGGATGACAACAAAACAAAACTATTTGCTAATACACCTTTTCAAAAATGTGGAGTTCCAGCAGAAACCGAATGGCTGAAGAACAAAGATAAGACCACATCTTTCCCCCTAAATAGCCCTGAGACTGACCATGAAGAAGTGGACATGGGGTCACAAGATGCGCCCCCACAGCGTACAAGCACACTGGATGCGAGCAAAGAAAACAGCACTAATTCCACCAGGTCAGATGAGACCACCTTAGAGTACCATGACGCACCATTACCAGAGGAATTGGAAGATATTGGTTTTGCGGCCTGTAAGGCAACAGGCTCTTCCACTGAAATGATTACAAATTTAACTGAACAAACAGAGAAGAACAGTGAAGAAGATACGTTTGAGTCAAAAGTAACTCCTTCAGACTTAGAGAAAGAAGTGGGTAAGAACTCATTTTCAAATATTCAAAATTGTTATTGATAATTCCTCAATAAAATCTGTAATAGAATTTTTTCCATTAGGAGAAAAACATCAAGATTAAATGAATTATTGTATGCTCACAGGGTATTAAATCCTTGACATAATATACAAGTCTCTTATTTTCAAGTTTGGCTTAACATTATTTCATAAGTAGGTATGAGATTTGATAGATGTTTTAATTTGACCATAAAATTTTGAAAACAGCAGCAGTGATAAAGGAGGAAAAAGTAAGATGCCAGAGTCTGACTTGAGGCGCCTTCTCTTAGCTATAAAAAATAACAGTTTGAATTTTACAGACTAGATTGTTACTGCAGTTTTAAGTTTACCCAGCATACTGATAAACTTAAGGTTGTGCTCCTGTTAGCTCCTCCTGGTGTGTGCGTGAAGTGCTGAAGGCTAGTCAGTCAAGTCGTGGTCAACGCCCACATGTCAAGTTGACCATGTTAACAGACACTTGTAATGATGCAGTTTGATTAATGCCATACTGGGAGGCAGAGAAGGGGCCAGAAGAACACCAGGAAGAGGAGCGACTTAGCCTAGAATTAGTCATTCAGAAAACCAAGCTGTTTTTGTGTTTGTTCTATCACAGACAGTTTTAACACGTTTACTTAAAACGAACTCCTAACTTTAAATCTATAAAGCCACATCCTTTACAAAAGTCTGTCACAAGTAGTTTCTTTTGGGAAATATTTTCTGCCTGAGTTGTTTTCTTTAGATGTGAGTCCAGTGAAGTTTGTACTATAATATCTTTAATAAACATATGCATTATTAATTGCTGTAAGAACTCAGAATTAGTATATGTCTAGAAATTTGCATTGCTCTTTTGATGTTTCATGTTGTTAAAATATTTAAATGGTAAATATGTGAGAATGTTCATAGCAATATCTTCACTGATTATTCTTAAAATGTTAAATAGCGTAGAATTCCTTTTTTTTTTTTAAGCAGTTTTTGGCCAGGGCTTGGTTTTAACCCACCACCTCTGGTATATGGGGCTGGCGCCTGCCTCTTTTGAGCTACAGGTGCCCACCCTGAAGTAGAATTCTTTATTGTTTTTGTGAGGAGTCATATAACAGAAACTAGTTTGAAACGGACTAAATTTGAATCAATCCTAGCTTAGCTACCTACTGTGACCTGGGGTAAGCAGTATCTACTGGTGTTCAGTTTTTGCATGTACTCCTTTGGAGGTTGAGCATAAAGTCAAGTCAGTTGATAATGTAAAACACTTGTATCGGTGCCTGCAGAGCCAGAAGTGAAAAGTGATAGATTGATGGGGGCTCTTGATTAAGGCTCAGAGAATTAGAAGAATGATGTACTGGAAGTCTGATAACCTGGGAATAAAACTAAATGAACAAAAAAGCAGACCCAGTAACTTTTTAAAAGTAACAATCCAAGACTACTAGTAATTGGCTAAACATTTCTCATGAGTATTAGTCTTATCTGTATGATTTGTAGGCTCTTTAGAAGATGCAGAAATAAAGGATCTCTTAGTGGCAGAGGATGCATTTTCAGAACCAAATCATGTAAGCCCTGCTCAAGAAGTTGAAGCTTCTCTTTGTGTACCATCAAGCCATGACGGGTAAGTTTATAGAGAGATATTTAGGTACTTTTTAAAAGAAGCTTAATGAAATTGTGAACTGGTAGTAAAATAGTGTATGCATATTAGGTCTTACTTATGAAGTTTAGTGTATAATTGTGTATTATTCAGTAGTTATCCTAAAATCTTATGCTACTAGACATTTTCTGGAATATACAAAGACATGAGTTGAAACAGAACTCTTCTAATATTCTTTAGTGATTCTAATTTTTGTTGAAAGCGAAGTTTTCACTCACTAATAAGCATTCCACTATGCCTTTCCCCTTTCAGTGGTTTCAGGACAATAAGGCATAGAACTCCTGGAAGTCTAAAGCAAGGCATAGGAATATGACTCAGACAGTTTTATATCCTACCGTTTCTTAGATACAAGACTCTAGCTATGCTTTTGTTTTTTAGTGACTAATTGAAGTATTGTGCTCCCATAATTTCATGATATTTGGGCCAGGAAAGGCAATCTGCCAGATGTATGTATAGTAGTGCTATTCGAAGCATGGTCTAGGAGAGTGGTGATTGCCTCAGACATTTTATGGTCTGTGACAAGCAGCTTGCCTTGGAATATAAATGGTGTACTGCTTCCTTTACTGAAAGTCAAATTAAGCCTACCAGTGTGATTAGTGAAATAATTGATTTCCCCTTCTGGCAAAAAGTCTTGTCTCACTGCAAGGCTGGGCACAGATTTGCATCTAAGCATTTTGATTAACACTTTTTGTAGAGGATACAAAATGACAGCTTCAATTATCAAGAAGTTGTAAGGGTAATTTAGTGAAATTAACCGATATGAAACAATTTAATACATTGTTGTATTAAAGTAATGAATGGTTCATTACTTTGTAAGTAATGAAAGTGAATTCACAAACCATCCATAAAATTTAGTGTCATATAGTCATCTCTTAAACATTGAACTCAATCGTGTGCTTCACTTCTGAGAAGAGAAATCCAGATTAGCTTGGAATCTTTGCCAGGCCTTGTTGGAAGAAATAGGGGAAACTAATATGAAAAGATTATCAATTATTTTTCCCTTTTTTTGAGACAGAGTCTCACTATGTCACCCTTGGTAGAGTGCTGTGTTGTCACAGCTCACAGTAACCTCCAACTCTTGGGCTGAAGAGATTCTCTTGCCTCAGCCTCCCAAGTAGCTGGGACTATAGGTGTCTGCCACAATGCCCGGCTATTTTTTTTGTTGGAGTTGTTATTTGGCAGGGCCTGGGTGGGTTTCAAACCTGCCAGCCCTAATATATGGCTGGCACCCTAGTCGCTGAGCTATGGGCACCAAGTCTCAATTATTTTCTTGTTCTAGTGTTTTTTGAATTTAAATGAAAATTAGGGTTACTTATTACAGTGGTTTGATGGATAATTGCAGCAGCCACAAAGCAAACAGCAATCACGTGAGAAGAGACTTTGTGGTAACCAGTGAAAATCCAGGTCCAAATTCACTGTTATGGCAGACTAGTTCTTTTTTACATGTAAGTTCATTTGCTATTTTGTGGAGATTTATCACCGGTTGTATTACCCTTACTGTAAACATAATGACATATATAAAAATATATATATAAATATGTATATATTCCAAATACTTGAATATTCCAAATTACTTGAATTTATTTTATAATATTATCTGTCTTATTTTAAAATCAGCATGTTTTACTTGGGTTTAGGGGAAGGGCCAGCCCTGAATAGTAAATGACCATTGTCAGCATGTTCCAGAATTTATTTTCATCACATGAACTAATATAGGTCTCCATGGTCTCCCATTCTAAGTCATTCATTATATTTTTCCAGAAAGTTTTCTACTGAGTATGTAGGAAATATTCTATAATACTTCACAGACTTATTTGAAGACTAGGGCCAGAGATTGTCATTTCATTTGTACTTGAAGGCCATGCCCTTGTTTCCAAAAAAGTAAAATATTAGAGAATAGGAAAAACAAGTATAACATTATCTGTTTCTAAATTTACTTTTAATTTTTATATTATTCAAAATGAAATTCAAGGTATTGATTTTTCTTGACCTCAGGGGTTTTTTTTGTTAGTTTGTTTTATTGAATGGTAACTGTGCACATTAATGCACTTCTGGGGTACAGTGTGGGGTTTTCACACACAATCCTAAACACTTCCATCAAACTGGTTAACATGGCCTTCATGTCATTTTCTTAGTTATTGTGTTAAAACGTTCATATTCTACTCTTAGAAAGTCAAATGGATTTCTTAATAATTAATGCTGTAGCCAGTCACTATCTGAACTAATATGCTCCTTTTTATTCCTTTTCTCAAGAA
>CAUYTI010036307.1:0-18175 GCA_963575145.1 Galago senegalensis | reverse complement strand
CAAGGAATAATTTCTATTCTTTTAAATTTGCTGAGGTTAGACTTGTGACCTAAAATGTGATTAATTTTGGAGTATGATCCATGGGCTGATGAAAAGAATGTGTATTCAGTTTTGTTAGGATGAAATTTTCTGTAGATGTCTGCTAAATCCAAATGTTGTATAGTTAAGTTTAAATGTAAATTTTTTTTGCTAAACTTCTTATTGGAGGATCTATCTAACACTGACAAAGGAGTGTTGAAATCTCTGACTATGATGGAGTTGGGAGAGATCAAGTTGCTCATGCCTGTTAGAGTCTCTCTTATAAATTAAGGTGCATTCTAGTTGCGTGTATAAATATTAATAATTGAATTCCCATCATATTGAATATTACCCTTAACAAATATGAAGTGGCCATCCTTATCTTTCCTTACTTTTGTTGGTCTAAAGCCTATTGTATCTGGGAATAAAATTCCAACACCTGCTTTTTTCTGATTTCCATTAGCCTGGAATATTGATGACCATCCCTTCACCCTGAGTCTATATTTATCTTTTAAGGTAAGATGAGATCTTGCATGCAGCAGGTATCTGGCCTGAGTTTTTTTCAGAATCTTTTTTTTTTTTTTTTTTGCCATTTTTGGCCAGGGCTGGGTTTGAACCCACCACCTCTGGCATATGGGCTGGTGCCTCACTCCTTTGAGCCACAGGTGCTGCCCTGGCCTGAGTTTTTTTTATCTAGTCAGCCGATCTGTGCCTCTTTAGGGGACAATTTAAGCCATTAACATTAATTGAGAACACTGATAAGCCTGGTAAAATTTTGGGTATTGAGTTTTTCAAAATTCTAGTGGTCAGTTTTAATCATTTCATCACTATGGAAATTGGAATTTGACCAAAAGTTTCTGAGTGAGTTTACTTTTGTGGTGGAGGATTATACTGGTCATTATGGAGGATAGGTCTAAGAATATCCTGGAGAGCTGGTTATTCATGTTACCAGAGTTTTTCAGCTGATTCCACCCCATGCTTAATTTACACTGTTTGGCTAGATGAGCAGATAAGGAGAAGTTGGTTTGGGGGCTCCAGGAGTAGTTATTAACTAGCCCTTTGCCCAAAGGCTCAGACCAGTGTCTTTACCTGTTCTCCTAGAGCTTTGCTAAGGACCCTGAGAAACTGGGGGCCTCCTTGGTTTGGTAGGGCCAAGTCACTCTGTCTTGTTTTCAGCTGGACTCTGTTCTACCCTAGTAAATCAGTTACTCTGGGTTGAAGTCTCGGCTGTGGAGAAATACCAGCAATTAAGTCACCCTGCTCCCCACAGGCAATAATTAGAAAATGAAAATCACCCCTTCCCACAACCACATACCCAGAGTACCACTTTGGATTGTCCTCAGGTAATTGGCTCAGTTCAAGATGTGCAAATCAATTGTCCCAGTCAGCAGTGGTCTCAGGTGGGGGAGTTCAAAAGGTTTCTGATTAGTAGATAACAGTGGTCTGCTGGTAGCTCTGGTATGACTGGCTCTGGTGCTCTGTGAGGTCAGAAGGAGCAAATAAATTAGCAACCAAGCAAATAAATTAGTCTGGGAAGGTTGATGCTTCCTTCCCCACCTTGCCCTTCTGTCACACCCAGTCACTGGTAACCCCAGAGAGCTGTGACTCAGTTCCCCTCAATGAGCAGATGCCCCAGGGGTTTATGCCTGCCTGAGTCAGAGGAAGATCTATGTCTCCTCAGCCAGGTAGATTTTCTTGGCCACTATCCAACAGGGGGAGGTGAGGTCTGACAACCTCGGTTGCTTAATGGAGGCTGGGCAGTTCACTCAGTTCCAGCCTCACCCCTGATTGATGTTGCTGGCAGAATAGTACAACTTTGCAGTGTTTCTGTCCTGCTATCAGATGCTGCTAGAGGTGACAGAAACCAGGACTCAGTTCCAGGCAGTGGCAAGCAATTAGAGCTCACCCTGATCTGTCATTTCCAGCCTCTTCCTGTCTGCCTCTGTCTCAGCTATGATCCCCTGTGGGCCAGTTGCTTATCCTCAGTAAAGCAGTCCTCTAGCTCAGCCCCACCCTAGGAATAAAACAGTCCTCTGGGTCCAACCTGCCCTGGGAGTGTGCCTTTTACTCATGTCCCAGATCTGTCCACCAGTGGCTGCCCCCAGAGAAGTGCCTGGCTTCCTCTGGTTGCCCAGAGAGACAGGTCATGTCTGTCCGGGATAGCCCCAGGGGCATGAGCCTTATTGTTCCTGCTGCTGCCACTTTTCTGCACCTGGGGGCACCGCCACCACTTCTGTATGGTTTTCTCCCAGGTGATCATCCTCTCCTTACTCCCATGCCACAGAATCAGCATAGCTGAGCAAGGGCCCTTCCCCTGTCCACACCTCTTGAGAAAATGTCCAAGAATCTGGACTCCATGGGGGACAGGCTTCCAGACCAAGGGGTGAGAGTGGAGGGAAGTGCTGGGAGTTCAGAGTTGCAGGTAGAAAATATATACAGTTTTATACATTTTTATGCCTGACAGGAGAGTGCCATGGCACCCTAGTACAGGTAGGGGGTCCAGTTTTTAGAGGGTCTCTCCCATGGGATAGAATGGGAGGACGTTTGAACTCTGCTTGCTTATTTGTATGAGGCTTACTTCAAGCCCTTCTCATAGGGGAGGGGACTCCTGCTTGGTGATGGATTCAGTACCTTTGGTTTTATCTTTGGGGTCGTAGCTCTCCTCAGCAGTGTTGATGTGCATTCTTCAACCTTCTCTCTTGGCTCAGCTCCAAAACTATCAGCTTACTTGCTAAACTTTTGTTTTTTAACTTTTCTTTTGGACAGGAGCCTCTTTGGAAAGCTGGCTGCAGTCTGCCATCTTACCTCTACCCCCCTATTTCTCCATAATTTATAGAACTTAGTTTTGCAAGAAATAGAATTCTTAGCTTGCAGTTGTATTGTTTAAGAAAATTTTAACTGATACTGAAATACTTTCTGGCCTGTAAGTTCTCTGCTGAGAAGTCTGCTATTAATCTGATGTGTTTTCCTCTGTATTAGTTGTGGATTTCGTCTTATAGCTTGTACCACTTTCTAGATCATGTTGACTTTCAGCATGTTTATTAATATGTTTATTGAAGATATCCTATTTGCTATGAGTCTTTCTGGGGCTCAATGACTATCTTGTATGTGGATATATGAATGAATCTGTAGTAATAACCGAGAAGTTTTCCTCAATAAATTCCTCAACCAGATTTTCTATGCTTTCAGCTTTTGGTTATTCTACATTGTCCCATTCCCCTGTGATTGTCATAGTCTAATCCAGTCCTGGAGGATCTTCATTTGAAATGGTTGATCTTTAGGGTATTGATGAAACCTCAGGCAAGGATCTGGAATAGTTCTTCTCTAAGGAGGCAGTTGTTGGGGGAGATTGCTCTGTCCAAGTCTCCCCACAGCAGTAGCAGTGACTCCTTAGTGAGGCTATCTAGCTGGTGGTCACAGTTGTCAGGGCTGTGTGTGTTTGATCCACTCAGGTCTAGATGTAATGGCAATATGCATCAAGATGCAGTTTTTGTCTAAAAGATCCATGGAGGAGAGCTGGACCACATGTGTGGCATTACATGGTACTAGAGGAGTGTTGCCTGATGGTTACTACATGGGTCATTGGGGATGTGGCCCATGGTGTGGTAGCACATAGGTTTGGGGGCTTGTTATTCAGGTTAGTAGGCAGAGCTGCATGGGCTGCTAGATCGTTGGTGCTTGCTAGTCTCATAAGTTATACTGGGGATGCTACTGTGGGACCTCTTGATGTCTGCACCTGCACCATTCATATTCTCTGGTTGAGAAGCTCCCAGTCTTAGGCATATGAGAGCATTTGCTCTCCCTGCTCCCTGTCCAGGCTGGCAAGAGCTGATGTGGAGGCAGCTTCATGCAGCTAATCCCTGTAGGGAGCTTCAGACCCAAGTGGTTAGAGTGGCATCAGCTATGGAAGCCCAGGAACAGAGGCTTGCTGAGTCTGCTCTCCAATGTGACTTACCATGCAGTGTTCAAGTAGTTCCCTGATAAGAATAGAGGCCCACAGTGGGGATATCTCAAAGCTTAAGTCACAATGTCTCTGTGTGGAGCATGTGGCCCTAGGTCTCCATCCTTTATTCCTTCTCCATATATAGGTATCTCCCCTCAGGTACCTTCTGATTTTTGTGTGTGGATCTCCTTGTCCTTATCTCCTTCACTCTAAGTATCTCCCATCATCTATCTGAAGAGTTATAGTGTTCTCTCCAACAGAGTCTGTTTGTATGCATTCATCTATTTTTGCATCTTTTGATCCTCTCCTCGAGAGAAGAATGTGCAGACTCCTTCTAGTTCACTGTTTTGGCCCCTAAAATTATCTATTGCTAGACTTATTAACTATCATCTATCCTATGATTTCCAAAACTCTTTTAGAAACAGTTTCTTTAGCACGTTAGTGATTCTTGTAGCAGCATTAATGCTCATTGTGAAACTCAAAGTAGGAGGTTAATACATAATTCTTTTTCTTGATGATGACCATTAAACAATCCCAAGCACTAGTTTTACATGAAAAACAAACTTTGAAAATGAGAATTCCAGGAAATAGGGTTTTGTTTAGCTAAAAATAAAGTTTAGAATGAAAAATAAAAGCTGATAGTTGAAGTTGGGTGATGGTTATGTGGAGATTCATAATATTTTATTTGATTTATTTATGCTGTAATAAACCTGAAATTTGTTTTATAGTAAAAAATTAAGTTTTTTTAAAGTATGGAGTTCTCATTTCACTTACTCTTTCATTGGTAGGCTCAAGAAGTATTTTAAATATTTTTAAATGATTTAAATGGTCATTTTAAATGTTTTTGCCCTGAAATTTTATTTAGAGATTTTTTTCAGTAGTGGTGGAGTGGCCTTTGCCTGTATCAACAGCAGGACCCTGCTAAGAATGAAGGGAGATGCTCTTCATGGGTCAGGATCACAATCATGAAATAGGGCTGTTCAAGATAAACTGAGATGGATGGTCTATCACTTGCTTGGTATTCTACTGAAAATCCTTTAAAAAGGCTTATCTGAAAGTCAACAAGTAAATGAGTAAATATAATGAGCAAATAAACCTCAGAAGCAATGCCAGTTTTTTCCTGTTCTGCTTGAACTTGTGAATGAGGCAGGTTATTATTCATGAGGGAAGGTTGTGCTTCCTTCTTCGGGAGAATGACTATCCAAATATAAGCTTCCTGGCAATGCATGCTGCAGGGTTTGGGTACAACATGCATGGCTAACCCTTTGAGAGCTAAGGAGCTCCCGAGTGCCAGTTGGCTATCGAAGATTACATGGCCCCCTGCCAAATCACTGTTCCCCTGGCAGCCATGGAAAATCTTTCCCTTACTCAACCATTGTGTCCAGCCAGCTGGCAGGGGTGTGACCACTGGGCTGTGAGTGTGTTGCTGGTGACAAACTTATGCCTCAAGTCTCAGATGAATGCTTGCTATGGTGGGCACACAGTTTTCTCAAACAAAATTTTTTAGTGTTGATAACAATGTAAATACTGTTCCTGTATTTATCTAAAACATAAAACTTCACTATTAATGTGATAACTATTTTACATTTTCAAATTAAATTTTATTTAATACATTTAAAAAATTTTTTCCCAGATAACATAACTCCAAGCCGGCCTAAGTAACACCATAATAATGAAAAATGCTCCTCAAATGTACAATGTATTTTTTGAGTAATATTTTGGACATACTATGTCTTAGTCAAGCTTGTACTCAAAATTAATTTTGAGCTTATACTATGGTAGATTTTAAGCAAAATATTTGTCTCTCAATAAACATTCATCTTTTAAATAATTTAAATCCATGTCAGCTATTATGAAAATTGTATTTTTACTTCACCAAGAACTTTAAAACTATTAATATACTTTAATGTAGAAATTCAACTTTGAGAAATTCAGTCTTAGGAAATAATGAGAAAATGACCAAATATAATGACCAATATAAATATAAATAACCATTATTTATAATTATGGTTAACAATAAATTAAATCTGTAATAATTAAGAAAATGGTGAAATATTTTGTGATTTCATACTTGAAATATTAGGCAGTCTCTAAACTATATTTAGGAATAATTAATGTATTCATATAACTTTAGTTTTGGATTAATTCTTTTCATCTAGCTATGTTCAATACTATAAATATATATGTATAGAACAATATTAGAAGAAGGTGCTATAAAACATTAATATAGCACCTTCTTCTAATATAACACATTCTCCGTCTGTGGAGTTGGTGGACAATAATGATATTTAAAAATATTTTTATTGGCTTGGTGCCTGTGGCTCAGCGGCTAAGGCACCAGCCACATACACCTAAGGTGGTGGATTCAAATCCCCAGCCCGGATCTGCCAAACAACAATGATGGCTGCAACCAAAAAAAATGGCCAGGCATTGTGGCGGGCACCTGTAGTCCCAGCTACTTGGGAGGCTGAGGCAGGAGACTTGCTTGAGCCCAGGAGTTGGAGGTTGCTGTGAGCTGTGATGCAGTTTTCTGATATTGTTAATCTACTAATGTTACTGATATTGTTAACCTACTAATGTAATTTAATTTAACTATATTAAATAAGATCTATCTATCTATCTATATATGAATACATATAATATATATATAGTTAACCCTTGAACAATATGTGAGTTAGGGGTTCCAACCCCTGACACAGTTGAAAATTCATGTATAACTTTTGACTCCCCCCCCAATTTAATGTTAATAATAGCCTACTCTTAATGATCTTGCCATAACTGTATTCTTACAATAAAGTAAGCTAGAGAAAATAAAATATTATTAAGAAAATCATAAGAAAGAGAAAATGTCTTTACTATTCATTAAGTAGAAGTGGCCATCATCATAAAGGTTTACATCCTTGTCATCTTCAAACTAAATAGACTGAGTAGGAGGAGGAGGTGAAGGGGTTGGTCTTACTACCTTGTGGATGGTAGGGGGAGACTTGGAAGAGGTGAATGGGGAAGCAGGTGAGGCAGGCACACTTGGTGTAACTTTACAGAAATACATCATAATTGCTGACTTTTTAAAATTTTCATTTCTCCAAAAATGGCTCTATGTGGTATCAATTCTTTCCCCACTATTTGCTTTTGTTTCATTTCTGTATCACAGAAGGGTCCATTGTAAAAGAAGCCAAAGTCATCTTGAGTAACTGGAACATCTCTGCCACATTGTCTAAATGTCACCTTGTTTTCTGGTCCTGTTTCTTCTCAGTGGTTCTCAACCTTCCTAATGTGGTGGCCATTTAATATAGTTCCTGTGGGTCACGACCCACAGATTGGGAACCACTGTAATCTACATCTTTTTCTTCATCATCTGGTATTGGTTTGGAAGCATTTCTTTCCATCAATTCATCTTCTGGTCATTCCTCTTGTATGGTATCTATTAGCTTTTGGATTTCTCTAGCACCTTTATCTTGAAAACCTTTATACTCTACTTTGTTTATTCCATATTCTCAATCTCTTTCATGATTTCCTTGTTAACTCTGTTGACACCTTTGAAGTCAGGGCCAACATTCTCACACGGTTCCTTCCAGCAGAAGTTTATTATTTCAGGTTTCATTGCTTTGATGTTTTCTTCTATAACAACAATGGCATCTTTAGGAGCATAGTCCTTCCAGGCTTTCATGATACTGCCTCAGTAGGGGTTCTTGTCTACAGCATGGACAATCCATGACTGACTCAGAGATGTTGTGTTTAGGGGCAAGGAGACCACTTGAATGTTTTTGGTATTGAACTCCTGGGATTCTGAGTGGCTAAGGCCTTTGTCAATATCAAAAGAACATTAAACGGGAGTTCCTTACTGGTATAATACCTCCTGACTTCAGGGACAGAGCACAGATGGAACCAATCCAGAAGACAGGTCTTCATCTCTCAGGTCATTCTGTACAACACAAAGACTGGCAGCTGAGCTGGAATTCATCTTTTCCCTTCAAGGCTTGTGTTCTATACATAAGGGCAGTCCCTTCCATAAACCTGAACTGCACTTGTACAACTTATAGCCTATCCCTTCCAACCTTAAATCCAAACCCCATTCTATAATTATCAAACCTTTCTTTGCTGCCATTAAATTCTCCAGCTTTAGGTCTTTCACCTTTCTTTTGGTTGAAGTTTTCATATAATGACTGCACTCTGTCTCGAGTCATTACAGTCTATATGTGTGCCTTTCTTTTAGCAATCCTGCACGCACATAAAATTTTCAATACAAAATAAAAAGGTATTTTTTTAAAAAGGAAGGGTTTTTCCACACTTGCTGGTGTAGCCACAAGACAACATCATGAATTTCTTTTTCTTTTTCTACAATGGCTCTTATGCCAGATTCATTAATCTTGATATGGTGGCCCACTACCACTGCAGACCAAAATCTGTGGAATACATTAAGCAATTCAACTTTTTCTTATACTGTCATGACTTTTCTCTGCTTCTTGGGAGCACTTTCATCATCGCTACTGGCACTTCAGATGAGTCACACTGTGTTATTCAAGGTTTAGAGTACTATGGTAAACATGATGAAAAATACAAGAGAAACAGAGGGGTCAGTGATACTCATTTTCCTGGCCTGAAGACTGTTGACGTGGAGATGATCAGCATCACATGATAGTTTAAAGAAGATATTTGTCCATGATCCATCACAATAGGAATCTTAATGCCCACAGTAGCTACCCCTAATTTATTTAATAATGTGGATTTGAGAAAACTCATCTCTTGTTTTGATAGTAAAAATAGTTCTAGTTACTTATAAATATGTCTTAGTTAAGTGGATAAGAGACAGTAACATATTTTTATGTCTCTAGAAAAATAGTTCTTCAGAATGTTAATATCATCTGTCTATAGTTTATCATTTTCCTGTGCTCCCTGTTTTACTGAGCTCTGTTTATAATCTTCAAAATTAGCATAGAGACACTTATATCCCATTTATGGAAAGTACCAAATTAATCTTTGATCTTTGACTACAGTTTGAAATCTTTGAAGATGAAAAGTATAATATGAAATATACTTTTATTTTATACATCTTAATGTTTATAAAAACATATAAAATAATGTGGCATAAAGTGAAGAAATATAGATGTAAAATATTATGTTTTACTTCTTTGACTTGTACATGTTTTTCATAGGCCCAAACTGAGTATTTTAGTTTATTTGTTTTGTTTACTCTAAAGAACATATGAAGTTCACTTCTTAAGATATTAAAATTATGCTTTGATTTATTTTTATTAAGTTGTGTACCTATATAGCAAATGTCCATAAAAAAGGCCTAAGAGTAATGTTTTGGGAATGGTATCGAAGAGAGAGGAATATGCTGATAGCATCTTGAGAACTTAAGTTAATTTTTGCATTCGTTTTGCTTTTATTTTATGCCTGGATTTTTTTTTTCCTTTATCCACTGTGTCTTCCAGTGGACCAGTAAAATCCTATTGATGCATCAAAACTGATATAAAATTAATCTGCCCTATCAAGCCTCTAATCTCCCACCAGCAAAAAAATAATTTCTCATGTTGGTGCTGTCTCTCCACACCTTTCCTAAGAACACCGTTATATATTGCATTGTGTGTGTGTCCTCATGTCTGTGCACAAATTTTCACATTTAGTTATTTTCAGTTTGGGAAGAAACTATGGGCTTTGAGCTTCATAGACTTTGATTCATAGGTTATAACCTTGGGCCCAATATATCCGTCCATGCTGGAACTAAAAAGACAATTCTGCAGTTAGTGGAGATGAAGCAAGTAGGGGTCAAAAATAGTTTACCAGCATTGAAACCTAACAACAGTTCAAATATGGCCATTTTTTGATAATTATTTTTATATGAATATATTATCCTTTAATTTTCTGTTCCCCAATGTACCAATCACAGTGTTTGTAAAAAAAGTTTCAAGACATTTTCAATTTTAGGTGGTGTATCTTTTAATACACAAAGCTATCTATGTTTAATGTTTGGGAGCTGATTTAGCAGTATTCCCTGTTTTAAATAAATGTCAAACCATTTAGTAAACGATAAATGGATTATTTCTTAATTTGTTTAGCTTTCTCAGCTTATTATTAACTTTAACCTTTTAATTTATATTCACATTACTTCAGGTAAATAACGACTTACAGCTACCCCAGTATGCTTTGTGCTAACTGCTTTTTAATAACCTAATAAGTGCCTGCATATAACTAGCATTTAGGGATTCAATATTAAAAATTTGATATTTTACTAATAATGTATTTGAATAGCTTACGAATGTAAGCTAATTATCATTTTTTCCTTATAATTTGCAACAACCACAGACCTTCACAGAAATATTTAAGGCTTTTATGATTAAATATTGATTTTTAAAAATTGTTTTGTATTACAATCCATCTAAATAAAAATATAATTCAAATTTTGTTTTGCTGGTGTCCATTAATAAAATGATGCTCTTTGTTCATGTGGTGGTGATACTATCCCTGAATTGGGAGGTCTAAGGGAACAAAATATTTCATGTGATTTTCAAAAAGAAAAAGTAGAAGGAGGCAGATTTTAGTAAATCTAGCTTTCATATTTGTTTTACATCTCATATCACATTTTATTTAATTTTTTTATCCACCTCCTTTTCCTTTTTAAATAATCTCACTCTGTTTCCCTATCTACGGTATAGTGTTAGTGTCATAACTCACTGTAGGCCTGAACTCCTGGGCTCAAGTGATCCTCTTGCCTCAGCCTCCCAAGTATCTGACTAAAGATGTATGCCATCATGCCTGGCTAAATTTTCTTATTTTTTATAGAAGTAAAATCTCTACTGTGTTGCCATGGCTGGTCTTGAACTCTTGGCCTCCAGTGATCCTCCTGCCTCTGCCTCCCAAAGTGCTGGGATTATAGCCATGAGCCACATGCCTGGCCCCAACTTCCTTTTATAAAGTACCTACTCTGTGTTGGGAGACAAAACAGTTGTCTGTCTGGAGACATAGCAGTTGAATATAGTATGATAAAACTTGTCCTATGCTGTTTTTAACCACTAAGGTTCTATTTTCAAATATATAGATGCTGTATTCCATTCAAAAATTATGCTTATATTTTTGACTTCCCAGTAACACAGCAAACGATAGTCATACCCTATCATTGTAGAAATCAGAAGCAGATACAACTGATTGATGAGATTGATGAGATATCAAGCATCTCTCATAGAGAACCTCTATGAAACTCCTTTGAAACTTTTAATTTAGGAAGATTAACTGTTCAAAAAGTGCAAGACACCTCAGAACCGTTAAATTTTGTGAAATACCACACCATATGTCTTTGATAGTGAATAGGATGCTCAGAAAGTAAAACATTCACTTTTATCTTCCATCTTTTATTTTTTATTTAAAAATAAAGCCCTCCATAAAATAACCCCCACAATGAGTGCCGTGTCTGCCACTGTGTTTCATTAGACTCTCCAATATGATAAACATCAAAATGTTGGGAGCCAAATAAAGATGAATTTTATGTCTGTATTAAATAAATATGTTTTCTGTGGAAAGAAAAGGAAAGTATTTTTTGGCAAAGTCAACTGACTTAGCCCTTAACTAAAAATATTGTGCATTTTCTTTGCAGTTGAAAATAACCTCATAATATGCTAAGAAGTCAATGATATTAATTTCACGATCAGTTCAAGCATAATGAAAAGCCAATATATTTAAAACCAGTTATTGCTGATAATCAAGTTAATCTACATTAGCCTAATTAACCAGGTAAACGATCCATTTTTTTTCCATATAGTGGTCTTCTTTTATACGTATTCTGTAACACAGTGCATGTTTAAAACATACACAGCTATATACAATGAATTATAAATTAAATAGGTTGCCTATATTCTGTTCAACTTCAGTGCCTTTATTCTGATTTAAGCCTTGTAAAATATGCAATGTTTTTGTACCAATTATATCTTTCTATAACCAACTGATTACTCAACAAATGTATTCTAATGTCAGACGCTATATGCAGGTGCCTTATGGTGAAAACCATGTAATTTAAATGGATATTAACCCGATGTCTAGATTTGAAAAAATATTTTTTTCTAGCAATACTAAAAGCGTATTAGTTCTGTCTTAAAATTTTCTTACTTTGATGATCTTTACAAATTTAAAGGCTGATTTAGTATAGTTGTAGCTATTTCCTCTCCTGTGATGCATTCTTCAGTTGGGCACTTTCCTATTGCATTTGCTACAAGGAATCAAGGAGGCAAGTTTGCATTGCCCTGTACATGTAATGAGGGAAAGCCACGCTGGGGTAGTCACCTTCACCATCACACATTCCATTTAAATCTACAGTAATAGACTCATACTCCTAGAGGGCTTGCTGTGTTTGTTTGCAAACTAGTATGCAGTACTTACAAGTCTGTGGTTTTATTGACATATTCCTTTCCATTCCTGTGGTTTTTAATTGAAACCCCCACTGGCTTGCCCAGCTTCAGGAATGCAGAATATAGGAGTTTTATATTTACTTTCCAACTTAGGCCAGAGGAACTCAGAAGCTCCAGCGTGTGCAATGAAATTTGTAGATTTTAGTGTTTCATTTGGTCTGTAATAAAATGATGAGTTTTAGCATGTGTTGGGAATTAATGGCTGAATTAAATCTGAGTTTATGAGCAGTTTCTGCTCTAACCTTTCAGCATAATCATAGAATTCAGTCTGGATTTATTTCCTCAAGAGCCTTTTAATAAACATTTGCAACACACTGTAGTAGGTGCTAAGACTCAAACATGAAGAAAATATTTTTTTCCCTCCGAGTAGTCAAGTTAGCAGCCCCGTACTGGTTCTCACTCAGCTCTACGTAGCACACGTTATTTGACTTTATTACTGCTTGCAGGGGAAAAGCTGCTTGTACTCATTTGTCTCTTTTCTCCCCCTTCTGCAGTCGTATTTTGGCAATGCAGAAATGAATATTCAATTTGGGTAGTGAATCTTGTAACAAAGGACTGAGCAATTCACAAGGACTAACTTTGGTCAGCTCTTTCCTTTACTTTTTGTCTGACCCTGTTTCTTCTCTCATTTGACCAGTTTACAAACTGTCTAAAGTGGAATCTTGGTTTTTTTTCCCCCAACACTCTTACATGAACTTAAAATGCATGAAATATGTGAAAGGAAGAAGGGAAACCAAGAATACCTTCATCCCCCTTCACACCCTCTGCCCAGGTCCCAACATCATCTTACCACGTCCTGCAGAGAGTAGAGCATCCAGGAATCTTATCTTTATGTCGTATTTTCACCAAAGATAGAGAGTGGACCATTAGAATATGGCAAGGAAATCCAAATATTTTCACCAATTTTTTTGTCCAGATGTTCAGCTGAATTAAGAAAAAAATTATATTTATATATCTGCAAATCCTACAAAAATTATATCGTGATTCAATTTCCTACAAATCTCAGTTTAAATTCTTACATGATATATATCATATGTTGATTTTCTTGGGATAGACTGAAAATTAACTGAGCTTTTTCTGATTGAATCAACAAAATCAAGTTTGTAGTTGTAAGTACTACTTTTTTCCTAATGTTATGGGGAAAATGGAAGTGAAAAACTTTATCCCTTAATTATGGTAAATGATAACCAGCTATAGGTTGAGATTCACCATGTAACATATATAAATCCCTCCAATCCTATTAATAAAATGAGGCATTTCCTTCTGACCAAGTGTTAATGATTTTAGGGTACGTCTCTAAATGACATCATGATTTAGCATAACATTATGTTCATTATTAGTAAGATGTAAATGCTTAATTGAACTGTCCTTCCATTGTGTGTGAGTGATAAATACGTCTTCAGACAGAGCTTCTTACTAAATTCTGTATTAATGCACCATTTGAATGATGAGGATTATGAGATATGAAGTGAATAAAGTAGACTTTTGGTTCTATTTCTCCCCTTTTAAAGGTTATTAATAAATATATGTTTTTGCCCTGAGATTATGGCAGCACAAACATATCTAGTGCCAGTGAAACAACAGTAATAATTCTAAAGTAAGATGTAAATAATAAAAATGAAATATCTAAAACAAGCATTGCAGGAAAGATTGATCCTAACCAAAAAATAAATAAATAGGATGAGAGAGGTGAAAAAGACCCTGATTACCAAGAATGTAAAGGGGTCACACCAAAATGAGAATAAGAGAACATTATGAACTTGATGTCAGTAAAGATTTAAGTTAAGGGGAAATGAAGGAATTTCTTGAAGACCACCACTTGATACCAAACGGAGACAAAAATAAATCTAAAATGTCTCAAAACTGAATCTTAAATTTAAAACTTTCCCACAGGGTAACCACAGGTCCAGATGGCAGTATGTCCACACAGAAACAGAAAAATATTGCAATAAAGAAGACCTAAATATATGGATGTGTACATCACATTCATGGATCTGAAGCAGCAATAACTTTAAAATATCAATTTCCCCCAAATTTCTTCATCCAATGAATGACAGACCACTTCTATTCACTTGAATACTGAAATGACTGCTCATTGAAACTGTTAAGACAAGGATCTTACCCTGGAAAATTAAATCTCTGCCTCCCATGTTTTTAGTGATCTCTAATGAGACTTGTAATTAATCCTGGACTCAGATTCCTTGAGGGAGCTGGAAGTCTCCAGTCTCTCTTGATACATCCAAAAGTGCTAGCACTTCAGAAAATCCCCAAAGCTTGGAGAAATCACTTAGAGTGCTGATGTCCCTGCCACCCTTTGACATCCAAAGTGATTTACTTTTAAACGTGGCATTGTGTGAAATCATCGATTTAACTGTCCAGTGCAAAGGGACTTGCCTTTTCTCTGTTGAAGTGTTTAATTTAAAAGGACTTGGTGCTCTCTATAGATAAGTGAGGAAACCTTTCACACATTAGAACCTGAATTATTGAATGATATCTGATCTACGTTAGACTCCTTTTTTGAAAAATAAATGAGGGAGGAAGGGGGATTTTTATATATACATATATATATTTATGTATTAAATTGTGTAATCATGTTATTATCTGAAACTAATACCATGCTGTTAAAATTTAGATAAAGTGTCCTGTAATGCATACAAAATGTTCATTTGCTGAAGGCCATTAAGTTAATTTCCTGGCAACAAGATTAAATGCAAGGCATTTACATAATCATTAGTCGTGAGGTGTAGAAAAGATAATTAAATATTCCACCACATTAATTTCTATTTAATTAACTGTGCTTTAGTGATCCTTCTGTCTGAATATTAATATTGTGTAAATAAACAATTAGAATGCATGTTTCTTCTTAAAATTAGGTAAAAGGTGCAATTATTAATTTAATTATATCTTATTTTGAATCCTAATCATGTTAATACAGTTTAAAAAGGTCTATGATTGGTCTCATTGATGACATTCTCACATTTTATATTTCCAACTACAATGTAGCTTATAGACATAAACATTTATTCATTTAGTTTATAGCAAGAGTTAACTGCTTTCCTAATATTGATCTGTGGTTTCTTTAATTCAGTCCTGATACTGTACTTTAAAATGTAAAAATTAGGTATACAGTAAACCTCATCAGCTATGACTATACTCACTTGGAACGTGATATTTCTGAGAAATGAGTATACTATATAGAAAAGAACAAAACTTAATCTCTCATAAGATTGAGATTAATTTTAAGTAAGATTAATTATTTTATCTTAATTATCTCAAATAAGTAGAGTCAAGATTTATAGCCAATGAAGTGTACACCAAGAGGTAAAATTTACGAAGTTTTAAGAGGTTTTTCTTTTGTGTGTGTGTGTGTGTGTGTGTGTGTAGCATTAGGAAAACTCTTGCAAAGATAATTAGCCATTACTGAATCTAAGGATTTTATTTTTTTAGGTGACAGACATTTGTGGAAGGTGTAGAGGGGAACGAAGCGAATTCTGTACAGTACACTCACTGTACGCTAAAGATTCTTGCCTTTATTTGCCTGGACATTTCGGAGGCCCAGAAATGAAAATATCTTTGAGGGTAGTCTTTCTACCTCATGAGAATGCAATCTTAGCTAAAATATTAAGTTACATGAAAATATCACTATGAACTGGTTATATTTTCCTACCAGGAGAAGATTTTTTTTTTTTAATATTGAATTGTCACATCCCAGGCAAAAATGTTTGTGTTTTCCACATGCAATATTTATTTGGGCAAACAATTCAATACTAATTTTAACTGTCTAAAGAGACTTTTCCAGGAAAATGATGTATTTCAGTAGCACATATTTCCTAATGGAAACATATGTTTCTAGAATTACAGAAGGGGGAATAATAAAGGTGCTTTTGTTTCTTTTCAAAGCTTTTGGGACTTTTAAACTTACAATATGATATGGTTAGTGTTCCCCTGGGCTGACCAAACTATATTCTCTTCTGATTTGGGAAACTAACTGTTCTATGTGTTGGAAATCATTTTGCTTGTGTAGTAAATTCATACTTCCATCCTTTTCAACCCCCAAAGTCCCAGCTATGATGCACAAGGGATCCCTTAGGACCCACTTTCACAGGCTAAGTTCTGAACCACTTGATACTATCCATGACTCATAAATCCTAACAGTGATTTTCTAGCTACTGTTTCTCACTTTGTTTGGCCCCCTCCTCCAACCCCGTTTCTGTTAAAATCCCTCTATTGTCCTGTTCTCATGCAGCTTTAGTACCACTAGAATGTTTGGATTTTTAGTTCATCCAGGTTACTATGACATTTTCTCATTCATTCCAAGAAGATTTCTGAGCAACTATTTTTTCAGTTTCTGCAACTACCAAGACGAATAAGACAACAATCTTAGTCCATCTGTTTTTTCTATTAGGGAGTACCTGAGGATGGGTAATTTATAACACAAAAGGATTCATTTGTTTCGTGGTGCGGCAGGTTGTACAGGAATCATGGCACGGGCCTCTGCTTTAGTGAGGACACCAGGCTGCTTCCAGTCGTGTGTAGATGACATGGTGAGAGAGGAAGAAAGAGGAGGGAAGTGTCAGGCCCTTTTTAGCAACAAGGTCGGGGAGATCACATTTCAACACGAGACTAGGGGGGAACAAACAAACCATAGCAATGAGATAACCTTATAAACCATTTATATATCCTGGTGGAGGGCACACACATGGGTAAATAAGTACATATGTGTGTAATAAACCTTTCTTCTGTCACTAATTAGACTTGGGGGATGGAGTAAAACATTTAGGCTCATGCTAAGTTGAGCAGTGATTTCAGAAAATGCATTCCCTTTGCAGGAGGAAGTTCGCTTTTTTAAAATCTCCACTTCCTTGAGGGATATTACCTGTGTTTCCAAAGCAAGGCTTGGAACCAAAAATTGCAGACAATTTATAGTCATAGAAGGTTTCATTGCAGCGAGTGATAAAGCACTGCCCATAGCTCTTGGGACAGGTGTTCCCATATTCTCTCAGCAATGCTCTGAATCCCCCCATGGAATGCACAGATCATTGCATATAAATAATTCAAAAACAAGTCTCAGTAAACGCTTCCCCTTTCTTCTGTTTGAAATGTTAATTTCCTTTTTGAAGTTTTTTCTGTTTGATAGTGGGACACAGTTTTGCTTGTTTCAGTGCCAAAGATAGACTGGTAGAATGGTGTAAATGCCTTCTGTGCTACAAAGAATAGAATTTCAAAATTAAAAAAAATTAAAAAACCTATATCCAGCAAAGCCAAGTTTTCAACTTTATCTTTAAAAAATTGTATTTTTATAAGCTCTAAGTTCAATTTAATTACACATAAAATTATATTTCTTCTAGAAAAATCATATCTCAAAATTCTCAGCTAAGTATTTACCATAGAGATATAGTATTTTATTTTATTTGTATAGTCTTATACATTTATATTATATCTCTACATATACAAGGTGTCCATAAAGTGCAATTGCACACAAATTTGTGGACACCCTGTATACTTACTCAGATCTTTATTTCATTATTATATTTTAAAAATGCTTTAGATTAAGGCTCGGCGCCTATAGCTCAACCAGCTAAGGCACCAGCCATGTACACCTAAGGTGGCAGGTTCAAATCCCCAGCCTGGGCCCACCAAACAACAATGACGGCTGCAACCAAAAAATAGCCGGGTGTTGTGGCGAGCGTCTGTGGTCCCAGCTACTTGAGAGGCAGGAGGCAGGAGACTCGCTAGAGCCCAGGAGTTGGAGGTTGCTGTGAGCTGTAATGCCACGGCACTCTACCCAGGGGGACAGCTTGAGGCTCTGTCTCAA
>CAUYTI010036306.1:0-40496 GCA_963575145.1 Galago senegalensis | reverse complement strand
AAAATGACATGAAGGCTGTGTTGACCAGTTTGATGGAAGTATTTCAGAATGCATGTGAAAACCCCACACTGTACCCCAGAAGAGTATCAATGTACATAGTTAACACTCAATAAAAAAAAAAAAAAAAAAAAAAAAAAAAATAAAATTAGCCACCTAAATAACTAATTATGGAATCCTTGAGGAATGTGAAGCTGCCCACGAATTATGAGGGTGATAAATTTTCCTTTATTCCAGGTGAGAAGAGCGAGGAATGCTACCTGCTTACCACGGCTGATTAACCCTCCAGCCCACAACTCCCATCTTTCTGGGATGAGTGATTACAGACTCTGATTCCCAGCATGTTATTTTCTTGGCTTGTCCTTCCATAATCATCTTTTGCTTAAAATTTTTTTCACTAAAAAAAAGTTTTTCTGGCTCGGTGCCTATAGCTCAAGCGGCTAAAGTGCCAGCCACATACACCAGAGCTGGCAGGTTCGAATCCAGCCCAGGCCTGTCAAACAACAATGACAACTACAGCCAAAAAATAGCTGGGCATTGTGGCGGGCACCTGTAGTCCCAGCTACTTGGGAGGCTGAGGTAAGAGAATCACTTAAGAGTTGGAGGTTGCTGTGAGCAGTGATGCCATCGCACTCTACCTAGGGCAACACCTTAAGGTTTTGTCTCAAAAAAAAAATTTTCTTTTGCTTCATCTACTAGAGCAGTAAGTGCTTTCATTGGTTCTTACCCATATTTCTCAGTAGTCAAAACTCTCGTTTCAGCACCACTGAGCTCGTCCATCTGTGCAGAGAAAGACGTGAGTGTGAGCACCACACTCTCAGGTGGGACTGCCCACGGGCTTGGTGAATGTGAACTCTCTGTGAGAAAGGCAGCCCTCCCACAACTCCAAGGCTCTGAGGTCACTCCTATTCAAACCTTTTTTGCCTGGATCCAGCCATTTTCTCATGTGCCTGGCCAGATATGCAAGGATACCAACCATATCCCCTTGTCTTGGCTTTTCCTTTGCTCTTCTGAGTCTGGGTTCTACTCCAGAGTACTCACCGAGGAAACAGAAGTGGAGACTACTCTCAAGAAGATTACAGTTAACCATATCAATTCAATTTTTTAAGGCTGTAACGTAAATTCAATTGTTATTTACCTTACCACATGGGCTGAATCACAGGTGGCACTCTGTTGGGCTGGCATTTGGCATCAGGCAGTATAATTTTGAGGACATCTTCAGGACGTTCCCTTCTGGTGTCTCTGAAAGCATGGCTGCTGGGCCAGCAGCACCGGCACCACAGTGACTCCTCCCTAGATGCGAGGCCACTGCAGTACTTAGTTGTACGCTCTCTTCTCTTCTCTGTCCTCTCCCTAGGTGATCCTATCTACAGATGTCTCCTGCTTTACGCCTTTGTTGTATGTATGGTACAGTGAGTTGGCCCTGGGGGATGCTGGAGTGGTGGTGCGATGTCATTACTTACAAACTGCCTATGCTGCGTCCTTCTCCTCAGCCAAGTTGTACCAGGATGTTGAGTCCCCCAGTAGGATGAGCATCATCTGACCAACAGAATCTCCTAAAAATCACACAGCCACCATGTCTCTAGTCTTCCATATACTTTTATGCTATTTCAGAAATCAAATGAGTGGGACATGACTGCTTTAAAAAGCAGAAAGAGTTATTAGTGTCTAGAGTGTCTTCATACCTTAAGAGATTTTTTTACCTAAGTTTCTAATAAGTATTAAACAAAAGAAAGCTCAAACCAAATATTGTGCAGGCATGGATGCTCAACAGATGCTCATTTCTTGCCTCATCAGAAAATAAATTTTAAAGAGAAAAATATCTCTGGCCAAGGTGATCAGAAAAAGCTTTTTAAAGCTTTCATATTAAGTTGGATCTTGAAAGATGTACAGAATTTGAAGAAATCATAAACAATGGCATTAAGAGGGAGAACAAAGTATGGGGAGAGGTGAGTGTGTGACTGCCTGGGCAGACAGGGAGAGATCTCCCAAGTCTGGGAAGGATACGTAGGCCAGGTTTGCCCTCGTCAGTCCTTGTGGAACTTAAGTCCTAGTGCTGGACTCCAGATCCAAGGCGTCTGCCGCAGGACCCCGTGACACCAGCTGCTTCTCTGACCATGGCCAGTTGTTGGTAACCATGATCCTTTGCCTGCTATTCAGCATATCTGTTTTGACTTGCTCTTCTTTTTTTAAATTTTAGAACATGAGGGGATACACATTTTGTTCACATACTTTTGGTACAGATGGAGTCACATGTGTAAACGTGCGTTTCACCTAGAGCGTGCACGCTACCTAACGGGCGTGAACTCATCCATCCCTCTTCCTCACCTAGAGCGTGCACGCTACCTAGCGGGCGTGAACTCATCCATCCCTCTTCCTTCCCGCCAGCTGGATTTTCACTGAGATTTGTATCCACAGGTGCGCTGAAGTATTGATCGATTAGTCCCAATGTGGTATTGGGTACAGGGGTTTGTTTCTCTACCCTTGTAATGTATCACTGGAAGAATGGTTTCCAGTTCCATCCCGGTTGTCACAAAAGATACTAGATGGCCACCTTTTTATGGCTGACTGGTACTCTATGGAATGCACATGCCACATTTTATTAATCCGTTCATGTATTAATGGGCACTTGGGTTGTTTCCACATCTTTGCAATTGAATTGTGCTGCTGTAAACATCTGAGGGCAGGTGTCCTTTTAATAAAGTGACCTTTTTTCCTTTGAATATATAACCTGCAATGGGAGATTGCTGGGGCAAATGATAGGTCAACTTGAAGTTCTGTGAGGCATCTCCATACAATTTCCCATGAAGACTGTACTGGCTTACAGTCCCACGGACAGTTCATAAGTGTTCCTTCCTCTTCGCATCCACATCAGCACCTGTTGGGGACTTTTTAAATACTAGCCACTCTCATTGGAATTAGGGGATATCTCAAGGTGGTTTTGATGTGCGTTTCTCTAGTGATTAGCAATGTTGAACATTTCTTTTCGTGAGTTTGTTGACTATTAGTGTATCTTCATTTGAGAAGTTATTGAGGAAAGTTTCTCTGGCCTTTCAAGAAACCTGACTTACTCTTCTTTCCTGCCTCCAGACTCTTCCAAATCACTTACTTTTTTTAGCACTCTGCCACACCCCAATCCCAGCCCCCAGGGAGCTGCCCTGGCCTATCAACAACCAAATCCCAAGCCCAATAGCACAGAGACCAGTCGGGAAGCTCCAGATGTCTCTCCCACATTTAAGGGAGAGACCAACCTAGAATGAAAGGACAGGAAAAGTAGAAATTACATGTGTAGCAAAAGACTAGGAATTTTAAATTTAACTCTTGGGTACAGTTCTGCAAATAAGAGTGGGCCTCCAGGAATAGCAAAAGGGCAACAAAAGTAGGAAAATAAAAGAGAAGCCAGGCAAAGAAGATAAGTTCAGCTTTGTGACACTTTCTATTTCCCAATACCCAAAAAATATTCAATAAATATTTCTGGATTAATCGAATAAAATTGATCTGGACTGTGAACAGACGAAGTTTTAGATATGTGCACTACAATACACCATAATCTCCTGACCAATTGTTCACATTTTTAATTCAAATTTTTAAAATTCACCTGTCATGTTAATAGTCCAAACCAGGCAAACCACAACTATTTGCTGCCTGGCCTTTCCTCTGACTTCAATTCTCTTGGAAATGTACGGGAAGCTGCCGTTCACTGCAGTGGGAATGTCAATGAATGTAATTGATTTCACCAGAAATACAGAGGCCCCACTGCAAAGCTAGAAACATAAACCACTAAGCCTAGAAAAACATTCGCTTCTTCAATATTGAAGGAAGGTATTTCTCAACTCCAGGGCTTCGCATCTCAGAATAAAAGCATCTGCTCTCCCAGACTCAATAACTAAGCTTAAGCTGAAATCCAAAAACATTACCAACAAGGAACCCTTAGGTTTCACCAACTCTGGTTATCACGGTTGTTCTACAGGGGTTTTTGTTTGTCTGTACAACTTTTTAAAATCCTAGCTAAAGTAGTGAGATTTATTTGAAGTGATAAGAAACCCAAAAATAACGTTATTAAGGATTAAATCCTTTCAAGCCAGATGGATCCTACTAAAAGGAAGGCTGGGAGAGAGGGAGGGAGGGAGGGAAAGAGGAGGAAAGCAGACTTCATAACGTGCTCCCTGTAAGTGTTTTCCCCCACATTCATTTCCCTGTTCATTTTACTCCCTCTCCTCTATATTCCTAAAACACTGCAATAGTCTTCTCCAAAATAGCGGAGCCTGTATCTCAGGATTTGCAACCTGACTGGGGGCCTTAGTCCTGCCCACCATCTCCACTGCACAGTGAGCCCCCCCCAGGAAGGCAGTTAGCACGTGGCTGAGGCATGACAGGCTCTCAAAATAAATAAAATAAAATAATAAAATAAAATAATAAAGGAATAAATGATTGAAAATGGCACATTCTGAAGCAAACAGACTCACCACCTTCAAACTTCAGATATCTGCATTCTATCATAATATTTTTCTTCATATGGTTCCCTGGTTTTGCTAAATGAGATTCCTTTGAAAGAAAATTTTATGTGACTACAATAAATGCAAAGCCAGAATCAGTTTAAATAAATAGCCAGCAACTATAAAAACAAGTAATGTCCAATTCCTTGACTTTCTGGATGGTTGGAGTTTTCTTTGTAATTGTTCTTTTTTTAAAGTAGCTTTTTGGAGATATATCATATACCATACAATTCACTCATTTAAAAAATACAAGGCAAAAAAAAAAAAAATACGAGGCTATGGAGTTTAGTATATTCACATTGTGCAATATGGCTACACCATTTGTGGAGCAGTTTCAACACACCAAAAAGAAACTCAGTATGCACTAGCCGTTATTTCCTTTGTAATTATTTTTAAACTATACAGAGATGTTGACTGTAATCTTTCTTTTTCTCTCTCTTCTCCCCAAATCCCCATGTGGGGGGGGGCGGCGGCTATGAGTGTGTATATATATAAGAAAAGAAAAAACTGTGCTAAAATTATAATGCTCAATGTATATCAATAACATTTTCATCTTACATAATTGCAGAAGTCAAACATGACTTGAATATTACAATTTTAATACAATTTTTTTTCTTAAAATGTGTATCCATTTTTTGACACTCTCTCTATATGACACAGATGTTTGGTTTCCTAACAATAGACACTGACATTGAAACTATACTGTGTACTGTTTTTCACTAGTGACATTGGCACAGATCTGAAGCTGATCTAACAGTGTATTGAATGCACTAGGCTGCAGGTTGCTGGTGACATTACTGGTGAGGCTGTAATTGTCACACACCCCACAGAGGGTAGTTTAGCAGTTTCTGTCAAAATGCCGAGTGAATGTAACCTTGAAATTCCAATTTTAGGAACATCCTAGAGATACATTTTCTTGGATGAGACGTGACATGTACATTGCATCGTGGCTTATTTTAATAATTGCAAAGAGCTGGAAATCTGTCTGTGGTATTTTAAATAAATATGGTTCATCCTCTTAGTGGAACACTATGCTGCCGTACAGATATGAGTTCCTGATGAACTGATAGGGACTGTTAGGCTGTGAAACAAGTTGAAGGTGCAGAGCAGCCTGCGTAGGGCATACCGTCGTGTGGAAAGGGGAGTCCAGCAGACTGCAGGCTTTGTGATCGAGTTACAGGCTGTGTCATCATCACGGAAGTCCTCTGCTGTACAGTACCCTCTGGCCTCTGGGTCCACTTGCTAAGATCACCAACTTCTAACAGTCATTCTTACTTGGTAGCTTTATATTCTTACTGAGAAAATTCCATCTGTTCCACAGTCATTTAATATAACTTTCCTTGAAGTTTTTAAAAGATCAACCTAGTTCTCATTTTTACCTCTATGTCAGTGTATGTCTAGTAAAGATTATTTATTTTGACAACATAGAAAGTAAAACATTTTTTAATTTGCATTTTAATAGATTTAGTGATATAAGAGCATTTGGGATTTATATGGATGAATCACATGTGGGGATGTCTGTGTTTCGAGTGTAGGTTTCAGTGATAGGATTTCTTCCCTGACCCCCTTCTCACCCTTCCCTCCCTGAGGCCCCACTCCGCCTCTTCATACCCATAGCTCAGCTTCCACTTAGAAGGGAGTCTAGGCGTTACTTGGTTTTCTATTCCTGCATTACTTCACGTAGGGTAATGGCCGCCAGTTCCCACTCAGGTTATAGCAAAGATATTATTTCATCCCTTTCTGTGGCTAATAGTCCCTGGTGTATGTGGCCTCGTTTTCTTTATTCCTTAGTTGGTGAGCACTTGGTTGATCCCATGTCTTTGCAATTGTGAATCGTGCTGTGAAGAACACACAGTCCCAGGTGTCTCTTGGATGTAACGCTTTCTTTCTTTGGGGTAGACCCCCAGCAGTGGGATTGCTGGATCACATGGTAGACCTGCTGTTCTTTGAGAATCTCCACACTGTTCCCATAAAGGCTGTACTAAGTAGCACTCCACCGCCATAAAGCTCCTAATTGCATTGCTTCCTGCATGTTTCAGGGACAGGCGTTTGCTGCAGCCTGCCCAGGTGTGCGACATTCTGAAGGGCGTCATCCTGGTGATCTGCTACTTTATGATGCACTACGTCGACTACTCCATGATGTACCACCTGATCAGGGGGCAGTCCGTCATCAAGCTCTACATCATCTACAACATGCTCGAGGTGAGGCCCGCTTGCCCTGCTCTCACCTGGACCCGCACAAAACTGTCCCCCAGAGCAGATGGGGGATTGCGAGGATGAAGTACACACACAGAGCAGGGCTTTAGCACGTGTGGGGCCTGCAGTGAGCGTCCCCCTGAATGGGAGCTGTACTCATTCAGCAGATACTTAATCTGCACTTCCCGGTGGGCGCCAAGCACAGCCTTAGACCCCGAAGAACCACAATGAAACAAGCTGTTCTCATGGCAGCTGAGAGATGGCTGACAAGATGACACTAGGAAATGATACTGCAGTGGGAAGAGCAGAGTAACAAAGTAGAGACGGTGGGGCCACGGGCGGTCTGGGAAAGGCTGTCTCAGGACCTGGCATTCCAGCTGAATCCAAATGATACGATGGCCTCCTTTTCTCTTTTTTTCATTATACTGTATTCCAAGAGATCAATACGTAAAAATGTCTGTAGGAAGGAGATGTGCGTATTATATTCCATGTCATAAGCTTCAAAATACCGGTACCATTATTTACAATATCAGGCAGAACGGGTCAAGTGATACACAAGGGCTGTCTGCAAAGTGTCCAGCCATTGTTATTGCTCAATGTAGCTCATGGTACAAGGCTGGGTACTTCCTGGACAGCCGTCATATTTGTCGTAAGGAATTTAAGTTTAAAGTCCTAAAACCAGGCTGGATGCCCGTAGCTCAGTGGTGAGGGTGCTGGCCCACATGCTCCAGAGCTGGTGGGTTCAAGCCTGGCCCTGACCTGCTAAACAAAATCATCATCATCATCATCATCATCAAGTCCTCATGCCTATGATCCTAGTACTGTGAGAGGCCGAGGCAGGTGGATTGCCTGAGCTCACAGGTTCAAGGTCCGCCTGAACAAGAGTAAGACCCTGTCTCTAAAAATAACCCGGCATTGTGGTGGGTGCCTGTAATTCCAGTGCCTGTAATTCCAGCTGCTTGGGAGGCTGAGGCAGGATAATCACTGGAGCCTGAGAGTTTGAGGTTGCTGTGAGCTGTGGCGCTACGGCACTCTACCCAAGGTGACAAAGTGAGCCTTTGTCTCCAGTCAATAAATAAATAAATAAAATCTTCAGTGTTTGAGTTGCATGTGAATTTTAGTAATATATTTAAATGCAATATTAAGAAGCACATTTCCAATAATTTCTTTCTTTAGGTAGCTGATCGCCTGTTTTCATCATTTGGACAAGATATTTTAGATGCTCTCTATTGGACAGCAACAGAGCCCAAAGAAAGAAAAAGAGCCCACATCGGGGTGATTCCTCACTTCTTCATGGCTGTTCTCTATGTCTGTATCCTTTCCGACTTACTGGAAATTTCAGTGGTCAGTGCGTATTCTACCCGACTGTTTGGTTAGCTGATTCACAGATTTGAAGATACACGTATGGCTGTATCTGATGATTAATGCAAAGTAGCTGCTTGCTTTTGAGATGAAATATTAATTATAAATTAGAGAACCTCGTGTATACATGACCCTTTGTGCCACTACAAAACTGTTCTATTCTCAGTGTAACTGATTGTAAGGAAAGGTTTTATAATGCAGTTATCTTTAAATCCATGAATTTTTTATTATATCCTTGGGCTAAAAATGTATTGAAGTAAAATGTAAACTGGTTGGGAGGAGTGTTTGTGAAGGTGTATGTGTGTTCCTGGCTTAAAGCTTCTCTTTTGGAGAGTAAGTACTTCATAAACAATGTGTATGCGTGTGTACCCGTTATACCTCTGTGTGTGTGTGTGTGTATTTGCACGCACACGCATACCCACTCCGAAGCTCCATGTGGAGTCAGGACTCATTCACAGGAATACGATATATTTTTTCCTTGCTGTCTATATCAGAGTGATATTTGGAAGAAATTGGGTTAGTATTTGGGAAGTTCTGGGACTAAGTGGGAAGATATTTATGAAGGTAAAAGGTTGTTTCCGTTTTAATGGAATAAGACAGTTGAATCATTCTTAGATATAAATTAATTATTCGGTATGTAACATGAATATAATTCTGCAGCTTAGGGATAGCTTCAAAATGGTGTAGGAAAAAAGAATCTTAATTATCAGCTATTTCTTACTATCTCACATTCCATGTCCCCTGAAGAACCAGAGAAGAAAACGACTTCCAAACTAACTTTTTATCTTGTGTTCTTTTCTGATATGTAAATTATCTTAATTGCCAATGTATATTTTGAAGTCTCTTCTTTCACAATCTACCACAATCTATTCCATTTATTTGGCACACTTTTTTGAGAGTCTATTTCCCGAACACTGTGCCAAGTGCCAGAGATACAGAAAGAACAAAACAGTCCTGTTGTGAAGGATGCGGTCTAAATAAACAGATGCCTGGAGGTTCATTTCTGCCTTTGTTTGTTTCGTAGGGTTTATATGTATCTGACTCTGTCAACGACAGCTCATAGGGAAGCCATGGAGATGGTCTTCTGTACGACCCTATTATTCACTTGAGTATTTGAAAGTAGTATTGTCTATTAATAATAATAATAATAGGAAAACAAACTTCAGGTTTTTCCTTGACACACTGTTAGTTTTGCATGCGATTCTTATAATGGTTCAAGCTACAACTCTCAACGTAGCTTTTAACTCACACAACAAGTCGCTACTTACCATCATGATGTCTAATAACGTAAGTGGAGATTTATTTTGCATTTTGGGGATTATGTGGGCACTTTAGCAGCCATGTTCTGCACCAGATAATCTTCTGAATCAGCAATGTTCTGCATGTTATTGATTCTCTGGGAAGTTTTGTATGTAGCAAGTCCAGTTTGAAAATGTTTATAATGATTAAAATGATATTTCTGTTTATGGTTACAGTTTGTTGAAATTAAAGGAAGTGTTTTCAAGAAGTTTGAAAAGAACAACCTCTTTCAAATGTCAAACAGTGGTAAGAACAATCAGATTCTCCTGCAGCTCTGAGAACTCACTTTGAATTCCTCATGTCACGTTCCTGTGGGCGACGGTGTCGTGGACTTAAGCAGTGCTTTCTCTTACACTGTCAGCGTCTTACCAGCTTTCCCCTTCATCTTTGGTTAATTATAATTTCACTATATTTGAAATAAAAAATTAAGAACATTTGTATAGCGATATACCGTGCTTAGAGAAGGTAATAATTAATCCACAACTTCCTCTGAAGCAGGTGATACTATTCCATTTTATAGATGTGGAAACTGAAACACAGATAAAGTAATTTGATTACCCTGGTCCCTCGCATAAGTACTGAGAAGAGAAGACCATAAATCTCAGGTTGTCTCTTAAGTTCTCAGCCAGCCTCAGTGGGGTGTCAGCACACACCCCCAGCCTCAGTGGGGTGTCAGCACACACCCCCAGCCTCAGTGGGGTGTCAGCACACACCCCCAGCCTCAGTGGGGTGTCAGCACACACCCCCAGCCTCAGTGGGGTGTCAGCACACACCCACCAGCCTCAGTGGGGTGTCAGCACACACCCCCAGCCTCAGTGGGGTGTCAGCACACACCCACCAGCCTCAGTGGGGTGTCAGCACACACCCACCAGCCTCAGTGGGGTGTCAGCACACACCGCCAGCCTCAGTGGGGTGTCAGCACACACCGCCAGCCTGGCTGCTGTAGGCTGCAGAGTCAGAAGTTAAGGAAGATGTGGATTAACTGACTCTGTCATGCAGTGATGGTGTGAGTGTAACTGTCACAGCTGCCCTGTGGACCTGCCATACTTACTGCAGACAGACAGATTTTTATTTTATTTCTTGATTACCTGGTATCTTAGAGTCTCGGAGAAAGTGACAGCTCCAAAACGAAACGTGTAAACTTGCCTTTAGCAGGAGTTCAGTCATTTGCTTTTATTAAATTTGTTGAATTTTTTTTCAGATATTAAGGAACGATTCACAAATTATGTGCTTTTGCTGATAGTATGTCTAAGAAACATGGAACAGTTTTCTTGGAACCCAGGTAACTAACTCTTATCAGATAAAGTACCTTATATATACCTTTAATCTTAAACCATAATTATCCTTTTACATGGCATAAAATGAGTATTACAGAAAATTTCAAAAACCATTAACTGTTCCACTGTTTAGGGATTGGAAAAACTGACAGTGTTTCTGGGTCAGTGACAGACTGCATGTAAGATGGGGTCCCGTAAGATGATAATGGAGAGCCGTGCGCAATGGCTCACGCCTGTAATCCTGGCTCTCTAGGAAGCCGAGGCGAGTGAGCTCACAGGTTCAAGATCAGCCTGAGCCAGAGGAAGACCTGGTCTCTAAAATTAGCCCAGCATTGTGGTGGCGCCTATAGTCCCAGCTGCTTGGGAGGCTGAGGCATGAGAATCATTTGAGCGCAGGCTGTGGCTGTTCTAACATCATGTCACACAACGCGTCACCTCTTTGATCTGTAGGCACATGTGTGTACACAAGCATTTGCCGTTGTGTTACAGCCGCTTGCAGTATTCGGTGTGGTGATGTCTAGTTAGGTTTGTAGCCTAGGAGCAAGAGGCCGTACCCTATAGCTCTGTGTGTAGTAGGCTGTGCCCTGAGGTACCTGGGAGTACCACAGTGTAAGCACACTCTGTCTTGTTCCCACATGGTGAAATCACCCAACAAAACACGTTAAGCAAGACCATGTCTTTTCATTTATTCTCAATAGGCATTCAGGAACTTCTTATTTCTTTATTTTAATTCACTACTAATTTTTAAGTACTTGTTGCAAATAAGAAACAGACATAAAATAATATATATGATGTTAGAAATATACTTTCAGGTCTTATTTTGTTACAGAAACCATAGATCAAATGATATCTGACTGACTGGCTTGAGTTCTAATGTGAAGGGAGCCAAGGCTTCTTGACTTGGGGAAGTGTGTGTGGGAAAGCCTCTCCCCCCACACGCATCTGGATTCTTCTGGTGAATGGTGGTGTGTTTGTAACTAAGTCAGCTAACAGGGTGTCCATGAACTGGCTGTCCCTGGCAAATGCTGCCTGGGATCGGCTCCCTCAAAGCAGGGCTGTTAAACCAAGGGACTGATGATCCCTAAGCCTCCCAGCAAGTCGGTGTTTGAAGTCACGCTTTCAGTTACACTGTGACTTCAGCGAGTTGTCTGCAGTCTCCTTTATCAGGACTTCGGCAGATGGTAGGATAAGAGGTGCACCTGCTTCGTGGAGGATTCCCTGTTCTCATTCGTCTTTCGGTTTTGTTTTGTTTTGTTTTGTTTTTTAGTTTCCTCGTTTAAAAAAAGAAAGAAGGAAAATGAAAAACCCAAATGCTATTCACGCAGCTTGCCCTCAGTTCCCAGACAGATCGTTGGGAACCCCCATTCTGTGTGCCAGGCAGGTTACTGTGCCCCCATTACCTCCTTTAATTCTCATTAAATGAAGTGTAGACACTTTTATTGTCCTTATTTTATGGATGAGTTTCTATTTAGATAGAAACTTGTCTTTTGCCAGTGTTGCAGATTCAAAAAAACGAAAGAAATTTGCCCGGGATCATCTTGCAGTTAGCGGCAGGCCCTCTCCTTGGATGAGGTCCCTAGTGTCTAAAACCCGGTGCTCACCAGACTCCCAGAAGCTGCCCGCACCGTCCGCAGCAGAGCCCAGCTGCCAGCGGCTTGCCTTGCTCAGGTCCTTGTCAGCAGTTCTAACCAGTGTTTTCCTGCACTCTCCCTCACACTTACATCTTCCTCGGTGTCTTAGGAGGTTATCTGTGGGTGTTTTTTCTTCAGGTACTTCATACTGAATTGACATTTTAATAAATGTGAGCAAATTTAATGTCTAAATGACAGTGAAGTAAGTGCTGGATCAGTCTTTAAATTACTGGGATCACGAAGGGAGAATATTATTCAGTTGGCAACAGGGCATCTGTACTGTGGGGTTGAGACAGCTATGGAGTTAGAGGATTTTCTAAGGAACCTGCTTAGCCTCCTCCCTCGGGTACGTAGCTGGGTGGACACGTAGACAGGGAGGCTTCCGAGAGGCAGGGCCGTGCTCACCACAGTGGCCTGCACGTTAAGCTGTGCTGGGCATGTAGAAGATAATGGCTGAATATTTTTTTAATGAAGTACCCATTAACTTGATACAGTATTGCTGTTTTGACACAGGTTATACTTAATTGAACGCTGGTTTTGTAGCATTACTTATTGAAAATATAATTTTCCTGTGTACAGTTTTTAGGTTTCTTTGGTAGCTTAGGAAATGAATTCTGTTCACATTAGGAGATTTAATTGTTTGTCTTTTTTCCATTCTTTACAGATCATCTCTGGGTATTGTTTCCAGATGTCTGTATGGTAATTGCATCAGAAATTGCTGTGGATATTGTAAAACATGCCTTTATTACCAAGTTCAATGACATCACTGCAGATGTATGTATTTTGATAACACAATTCAGTGTTTACTTCCTAATATTATAAAGTTGTGGAATAAGTTTACTGTAGTTAACAAAGATAATAAATTTTAATACTTTAAAGTTAGGATTGTAGTTTCGGTGCCCATAGCTCAGTGAGTTGGAGGCCAGGCACATATACCAAGGCTGGCAGGTTCAAGCCCAGCCCAGGCCTGTTAAACTGCAATGACAACTGCAACCAAAAAATATCCAGGCATTGTGGTGGGTGCCTGTAGCTACTCAGGAGGCTGAAGCAAGAGAATTGCTCAAGCCCAAGAGTTTGAAATTTCTGTGAGCTGTGACGCTACTGAGGGTGACTTAGTGACACTCTGTCTCACGAAAATAAAGTTAGAATTGTAATTTTAGCTTCTAAAACTGATTATGCTACTGACAGTATTTTATTTGAATAGTAAGTAATCCTAGTTCCATACTTTTAGTGGAAGTATAGACCAACCAGTAGTTGAGGTCAGAGCATCACTAACCCCAAATCATTACAATCTGCTAATACTATCATAATCTGCTCACTTAAAAGGTTTTAAAATCACATCGTTTCTATTTTAAAAGTTAGACTGTAAAACTTTTCTCCCTGCCTAGGTTTTAAGAACATTTAAATATTGGTTTGTTTCTGTAATTATGAATAGGTCCCTGATACATTCTAGAAAATAAGTGCCTTTCTACTGAAAGCATTTCATGAAACTTTAAGAGATTTATTTCGTAACCAAATACTGTGTAGTATTTCCAGAAATAGGTATGTGTGGCTATAGGCCCATGGTATATAAATAAAAGAGTTTCCTAGTGCAGTCCTCATTTTCAGCCCAGTCTCAATGAATTTATCTGTTCAGCAGTTTTCTAGATTTTACTGGGTTGTACTTTTAATAATAGCCTTAGTCTTGTTTTACCTCAAAAGGCAATGGTTTAAAATAGAAAGCAGTTGCAACAGCTACAATGGATGATTTGACTATGGGCTTCCTGAACGCTTTGGTACCTAAAGAAAATACAATGCTGTGCTTTTTCTAAAGCCCCCTTTACCTTCCTGGCTTCCCAACACAGAAAGATTCCCTTTCACAGGATCGTTTTCCTCAGCATCTGAAGTCAAAATTAACGGGCTTGATTCAGATACTTGTGTAATTTTTGGTGGAAATGACAATTTGTAAGTGCCTTGACATCCACTGCACTCCCTAACATAGTAGTTATGTATCTTTTTTTAGCATCCATTTTTCCAAGAAGGCCTCATTGTGGTTAGATATACAGTAATAATCATTTTTTAAACTCTTAATTTAAAATTTAAAAAATTATTTTCTGTGTATTACACTATATAGAATAGTCACCATCCCCCAAATTCTAAACCCTTAGGATCATAACCACTGAATATTTATTTCATTTTGAAGAGCAACCTTTAAAAGCCCAATGAATGTTCACAGTTGAGGGAACTGGGATTGTTTCACTCTTGCTGTTGGAAAACAAATAGGGAAACGAGACCCAGATGTCGTCTGATCGTTAGTGCTTATTCCTGGTTAATATTAAACATTTTTATCTACAAAGTAAATGTTTTCATGTGATATATTTGAACTATATCGCCTAATATTTCATTCTTATTTGTCTTTAGGTGTATAGTGAGTATCGAGCCAGTCTTGCTTTTGACCTTGTTAGCAGCCGACAGAAAAATGTAAGCCTTGTATCTAAGTCAAGTCAGAAATTAATGTAACAGTGGCTTAATTTAGCATGAAATACTAGTTAAGGAGAAGCTACGTGAACTTAAATTTCCTGCTTACCTCTAGTCTCAACATTAAACATTTACAAGTTAATAATCATACTTAACATAGGGGTGTCCAACCTTTTTTCTGCTGCACGTTGGAAGAGGAGTTATTTGGGGCTACACGTTAAATACACAAACACTGAAAATAATAATGAGAAATTAAATAAATGAACAAATACATAAATGCTAACAAAAGTCAGTGAGCAAAAAAAGGTCCATGCATCCTGTCTACAATCTCTGGCACCACAAATAAGCACAGCAGCCCTCAGATAGTGTCCATGTGCCCCCCCTCCACCCGTGCGCGCAGGTTGGACACCCTGGATGATGTTTGCAGCACTGAAAGAGTTACTCAGCTTTGTGTTTACAAGTCCTTATGAATGTTTGCATTTCCGTGTCATTTTACTAAATTGTATTGTGGTGCCGGGTTCTCTTCTTGCTCAGACCCTCACCTGTTTAGGATGCTTGCTGGTAACCAGTGCATTTTACTTTTTAAATGCTGTTTAAATCCCACTAACGGGAGTCTTGTTCTCTCTCTGTTCAGGCGTATACGGATTACAGTGACTCGGTCGCACGGAGGATGGGCTTTATTCCTCTTCCACTAGCTGTTTTAGTAAGTTCTACTCTCTTAACATTTTTGATAATGAGATAGCCATTATTGTAGAACATTAACAGATGGATTGTCAATAAGATTGTTTAAAAAGGACTTAATATGAAAAATTAAAGGTAAATAACTTGAAATAAAATTCATTTATAAATTACAGTAATATCCTTTTGAATGTTGAGCCATCCAACAATTAAATGATTTTAAATTGTTTTACTTAAACAGCTTTTGTAAAAACTTATTTTTTTTAAATTTTTTATTAATTTATTTTTCTTTAGAGACAAAGTCTCACTATGTCGCCCTCAGTAGAGTGCTGTGGCGTCACAGCTCACAGCAACCTCCAGGTTTTGGGCTTAAGTGATTCTCTTGCTTCAGCCTCCCAAGGAGCTGGGACCACAGGCGCCTGCCACAATTCCTGGCTATTTTTCTTTGCAATTTGGCTGGGGCTGGGTTCAAATCCACCACCCTTGGTATATAGGGCCAGGGCCCTACTCACTGAGCCATAGGCACTGCCCTTTTTTTCATTTTTTCTTACTCATTTGGCAAAGGGTTTTTTTTAATGGAAATTCTTGAAAGTGGCATTGTCATGGCCACTGTAATGCATATTGGTGGAAAATAAATGGATCCAGCATTTCTAAAAGTCAGTTTGACAGTTTCATGCTTTGATAGGCTCATTCCAGTTCTAGAAATTTATTCTACAGAAATAGCTATAAGGCACGTAATGATTTATGGGCAACACTATGTACTGTAGCGGCATTTATAGTAGTAAAAATTTGGAAACAAAATAGGTTATATAACTTATAGTACGTTTAAATGAAGACAGTTAGGTTTCCATTGTAATTACTACTTTTTTTTTCCTTTACCTCAAGCTGTCACCCTGCGTAGAGTGCCATGGCGTCAGAGCTCACAGCAACCTCCAACTCCTGGCTTAAGTGATTCTCTTTCCTCAGCCTCCCAAGTAGCTGGCACTACAGGCACCCGCCACAACGCCCGGCTATTTTTTGGTTGTGTTGTCGTTGTTTGGCAGGCTTGGGCTGGATTCAAACCCACCAGCTCTGGTGTACGTGGCTGGTGCCTTAGCTGCTTGAGCTACAGGCACCGAGCCTGTAATTACTACTCTCTTTATTACTTTTTAAAAATTTTTCCAAAGTTTTTACCATGAAAATTTCTACTATTTTATATTCAGGAGATATATTAGGTTTTTTAAATAAAAATAGTACTAAAATGTATTAAATCAATCCCCCAAAATTCAGTTTTGAATATTTAATGAGTTTTGTTCAGAACAGCCTTGCAGATAGTTACTAGCCACGCGGGGCTGCACTAATGCTAATTAAGAAAAGTTGCTTCTTGCACTTGTATTTGATTGTGTTTTTTCTCGACCACCTATTCACATCAAAACAAACACAACCATCGGTCCTGCCAAAGGACATGGAGCGTCCTGTAGCTGCAGGCTCATGCAGATCACCTAAGACGGGTCCAGATGTGCGAGGTCAGACCAGCTTATTTTACAGCAGCTTCCCTTACTTTTTTAGACGATAAATTATAAATGGGTTTCATGTTATTTAAATTTCCAGATAACCACATCCTAAACATTTTTCAGTTATATCTGTAGCATGTTTATTAAGTGGAGGACTTGAGGAATAAAATTGTTGTTAAAGGTTTAAAAGGTTGATAAAATAGAGTATTAAATGTTTCTACATTCCTTTTCCAACAGTTAGAAATAGGACACATACAAGCGAGAGGATAAATCTAGATTGCCTGATGGATTTTTTTTTTTTTTAAAGATTGGTTTCTGGGAGGCTGAGGTGGGTGGATTGCCTGAGCTCACAGATTTGAGACCAGCCTGAGCCAGAGCTAGACTCCGTCTCTAAAAGTAGCTGGGTGCTGTGCAGGCGCCTATCGTCCCAGCTACTTGGGAGGCTGAGGCAAGAGAATCGCTTGAGCCCAAGAGTTGGAGGTGACTGTGAACTGTGTGATGCCACAGCATTCTACTAAAGGTGACAAAGTGAGACTCTGTCTCAAAAAAATAAAAAAAGTTTGGTTAAACAGTTGGTCTTAATTATGGCCATGCTTTGCCAAATCATACTTGATTTATCTAGTCATTTATTTGTCAGAAAACTTAATTTACATTTAGCACGAATTTTTCAATCTAGTATTTTAAAATTTCCCCCAGTCTTTATTTTATTCTTTAAAGAGCGTTTTATGGTCACTGTACCAAAAGATTTATGTGTAATTACTGATTGATCAACAAGGCACTTCCAGCAAACTTTCTGTGTACTGGAAAGGGATTGCACGGTTAGACCGAGATCTGGCGGGTTTTCTTCTCCAGCCCTCTCCTCACAGAGCTTCAGCGTGGGGCCATAGCATTGGCAGATCTCTGGGAGCCTTGAGGAGTAAACCAAGGCCTCTATGCCTAATTGATTCTTTAAGGCGCAACATGACACTGTTTTCTTCTGAGTGCTGCACATTCAAAAAAAAAGGAAAAGAAATCGTATATTAAAGGCGCATGGAAGTTTGACTTTGTACATATATCTCAAAAGTTACCTGACATGCCAGATAAAAGTGAAGTCATCTAGGCCTTAAATGTGATCATGTGTTTGCCTTTAATGACTAAAATCCCCGAGCCATAGTAACTTCTGTTCAAATGTCTGTGCAGTAATCCTCTCCCTGTTAGAGACGCTGACGCAGCTAAGGGCTTCCGTGCTCGGTTTTCTCGTAGTGAGCTCTCACTGAGCAGATGGCCAACTGTTGCCCTACCTCCTCACTATCATTCCTTTATTAAAAGCATTTTTAAATGTGTACTATATTTAAGACACCCTAGTAGATGCTACTGAACATTTGCTAGGTTGACATCACTGGATAAGGCCACTTGTCCCTGCTTCACTTCCCTAGACCTTAATGTACAGGAACAGCTGCTGTGCCGTAACGTGTAAACACGGTCCTTTGTCTGGTCCCGCCAGATGTATTCAGCAGATTTCCAAGGCTTATGCTATTACTCCTATATTTCCGTAAATTAAGTAAGAAAATAGATGTTCAAATATAACCATCCAAAAGAGACAGAAATTTTCTGACCTTTAAGCTTTTACTAGTGTTTAGTTTGTCTAAACAGTACAACCCCCCTAAGGTTCCTTGTTCTCTGTGCTGCCTGAGAGTTATTAGGGGTTCTTAAAGGAATCTCAAGCAAAGGACTGGGGTGGGGTGGGGAGAGGCAGAATAAGGGCCACCACGTGGTTCTAGCTCTGGTGAGGCACATGTAGCAAGGTGAAGTCATTTATACTTCATAGAATAATGTCTTTATTATAAAAATCAGCTGATGTGAATCTCTCGGTGTAAGTTGTGCCATTCACTAACTAGGTATAGTGTCTGACCTGAGGCACAGGCATCCTGGATCTGCCTGGACAAACCCAAATCTACCACAGAAGGTTTCACCAGTAAGCTGTTTCTTGGATTTAGACAAAGGCCACAGTTGTGTACATAAAATGCTAAAATCAGCATAGAAAAATCTTTTACTTAAAATTAACTAACAACTCTGTGGTTGTGTGTTCTGTTTGTGTGTTTTGTTGTTTTGGTTTTTTCTGGCTAGCTCATCAGAGTTGTAACAAGCTCAATTAAAGTGCAAGGAATCCTGTCTTATGCCTGTGTCATACTCTTCTATTTTGGGTAAGATGATTCTTGAATATGTTTTTGGTTATAAAGTATAAATGTAAGATGTAACGGAGGTCAGCAGCACCCAGTCACGCTTGGGCCCTCACGCCGCCCCTTTAACAGCTCATTCCTGCACGGGTATTAGTGACTGGACTGACTGCAGAGCTGTGGGGCAGGGGGATCATAGTCCTTCAGATTTCATTTTCAGGTTTGGTGAATTCTTGTGCTTCAAGCCCTTTTGGACTAAGACTTAGGTTTCTTAGTCATATTTTCTTTGACGAAGAAAAGTCTGCCATTGCAATCAAACATTTTTCCATATTTAAAAACGTCTTTGACCCTCTAGTGTGTTTGCCACGTTTAACTGCTTAGCACACCCTAGGCCTGAGGTTATACACGCGGGCAGCTTCTCAGCCTGTGGCGAGCCGAGCTCTGTCTGCGGTGGGCTGGCGAGACGGTAATGGAGCCACTGAAGCAGTTGAAGGGGGAGACAGATGGTGTGAAGGGAGGACCAGTGTAAAGTGGGGCTCCTGCCAGCGTTAGCTGTGTTAAGAAGTGAGTGGATGGTGAGGTAGCCCGGCCTGCACTTGGTTAACCTGCTAAAAAGGAAGACAGGACCCTGGCCCTGGTCGCTGTACCTGGGGCACTGCGGGGGCTGTGCCCGGGGCACGGTGGTCACTAGAGGATATCAGATCTGAAAATCTCAAGAGGAAAAGGGCAGGGGGAGCAGGGGGAGGCAGCAAGCATAGCAGATGTGACAAGTGTAGGGGTGGGTTTGCTTCCTCTTCCAGAGGGTAGGACCAGGTTTCCAGAGACACTGTGGTGTCACTTTCATGGTTTGATGTGTTTTCTGCCTGGGCCCAGGGCTCTGTGTGGCAGATGCTCAAGGAACCCTTTCGTCCAAGTTCTCCTCTCCTCTCCTCTCCAAGCTGCTCTCATGGGGGCTGCCTGGGGCCCTTGTCCCACAGAGCTATTAGGGGAGGCAGCTAAATTCAGTGGCGATCACCGCAAGATGCTCCTTGTTCACCACTTCCTGCTTCCCACGTGAACCAGCCCGTCAGGGTTTCCTGCAGTGCGGTCCATGAGCCCTTCCTTTTCCAGTATGAACCCACACACCTCCCTGCAAGCTCCTAGCATTGTGCTGTGCTTCAAGTCCTGTTAGACCTCCTTGAGGACACGGTGGAGGGCTTGAGCAGAGATTCTGGAGTGCGGGAGGGGACGGGTCTGGGAGCACTGTGCACAGGGAAGGCACTGCAGCTGCAGGTCTGTGGGGTCCATCAGAGTTCAGGGCCTTGGCTCCAGGAGGGCCTGCTTTGCTCTCCCTTCACCTGCCCCCAGGACCCTCCTCAGACTTCTCCTCCCTGACCGCAGCTTCCTGCTGTTGCCCGGAGCTCATCTCTGGTGTAACAATCACGGTCTGCCTCTTCACCCGCTATAAAACTGGTCTGGTGTCCTGGCTCTGTACTATCTGGGGTCCCCTATGTGTGGCATGGTACCAATGCGAGATTTTTTTCCCACAATATTTTTGCCAGATTTATATCAAATTCCTTAAACTATCCTATGTTTTTCGACTCAGAAATTTCACTTCTGTAATTTTAGGTACCTAGGCATTTATCTTAAGGTAATACACATTTAACCTGAGTTTTCTTAGAAACTTTTTAGTAGAAGCAAAATATTAGAAATAATCTAAATATCCAGAAATACGGGTTGAGTCTTTGTTATATGCCAACGTACACAGTGAGGAACATTAATTGCCAGAGCAGAATATTCATGACATATTACATAACAGAAGTGCTTGACCTTTCTGCTCTGGGAGCGCTGCTCTGAGCACAGCAGCTCCCTAGGTGCTGGGGGCTCAGGGACTTGGCTGCCCACAGAGGCGGTGCTGCCACTTCCACCCCCCTCCTGCCTTGTGAAATAGACCCCGTTTCTGTACCACAGGAAAATACGGAAGGTGTATACTCAGAGCAGACAACTGGAAGATAGCATACCAGCTGTCACAGTGGTTATCACTAGGGTATGGAATTATGGGGGGTTTTTGTCCGTCTGCATGTCATAAATGTTTTATAATAAGAGAATAAATGTTAAATTATTTACTACCAGGAAAAACTTAGAACTAGTATAATTTTTTGATTAATGGGAACTAAGGAATTTAAGTTTTTCCTCATGGTAAGAAGCTTCAGGAAACTCAGGTTGATGTAAGGGACTCCGACTCCTAGGCCTGTTCCCGTGCCACTGAACCCCACTACCTTCCCCTCAGCAGTGGTAGTAGGGAGCATTCTCTGTGATTCCGATCAAGTCCAGCAGTGGTTGGTTGTTTGGTTCTGGTTATAGGTTAATATCCCTGAAAGTTCTTAATAGCATCGTGCTGTTGGGCAAGTCATGCCAGTATGTGAAGGAAGCCAAGATGGAGGAGAAGCTGTCCCACCCGCCCCCTGCCAGCGCGCCCGGCAAGCCGTCCAGCAAATCGCAGAACAAATGCAAACCCTCTCAAGGTAGGTTTGGTTCCAGGAGTTAAGTCAGTGTTCAGTCAACATTTAGCAACACTTTCCAGATTTGGTTTCACCTCACTTGGTGGTTTTAAAAGGTTTTAAATTTCTTGATAGGCACGTAATAATTATACATATTCATGGGCTACGTAGTGGTGTCGCCATCCGTACAACACACAGTGACCAGATCAGCGAGGAGCGTGTCCATCGTTCCAGACACTGCCCTGTCCCTGCACTAGTCATGGCATCTCTCTCCTCGCACGGCCACATGACACAGGGCCAGAGCTTTCCATCAGCTGTTCATTGTTCAGTAGATAATGACTGAGCACCTGCTTTCTGCCAATCAGGGGACACAGCCATGGGTGAAAAGGCAGCCTCTCTGCCCCAAGGAGCTTATTCTGGGTTGTGGAGAGGAGGGGCAGAGAGAAGTCTCCTGCACTGCAGCTGGTAGCAGCGAGGGCTGCAGAGAAACTAAGCAGGGTCGGGGCAGGAGCGTGATGGGAACTGGGCACTCCCCACGGTTGAGGAGGCAGCAAGCAGCCAGGCTCCTGCTGTCGATTGGGTGTCACGGAGAGGGAGTATGTTTCAGATGAGTATCCGAGGATCTGCACAGCATGTCTGAGTGGTCAGCGGGCCACAGGCTGGAGACCATTCAGGATAGCACATGGGAACAGGAGGCCGACTCTAAGAGCAGCAGCAAGTCCACCTCGTTCCACCAGGGACAGAGAGCCATGGGGCAGGGAGGGGGGAAGTTGGTATTTTTTCATTACTCACTTATATTTATTATAATTTGGGTGACAATCTTTTTCTCATTCAATGGATCTGTTTTATCACAGGCCTTTCCAAGGAAGAAAACCTGTCTGCCTCAGTCACCAACCAGCCTGTTCATCAGAAGGAAAATGTCATACCGTTACTTGTGACGAGCAGTTCTGACCAGTTCCTGACCACTCCTGATGGTGATGAGAAGGACATAACGCAGGAGAACTCTGAATTAAAACACAGATCCTCAAAGAAAGATTTGCTAGAGATAGACAGGTTCACAATCTGCGGAAACCGCATTGACTGACCCGGCTCTGAGTGCGGGGGGTGGGTCCTAGGCCAGTGCACACCGTGCTGCCGGGGCAGACAGATGCTAAACGTGGCACTTACATATTTATTTAAAAACTTAAATTATTATTGGCAAGCAAATCTTAGTATCTTTCTCCAGTAAGGTGGTCTGGCTGAGGGTCAGATCACGGCATCACACCGAGCTCCAGCCTTGTTTCTGGGAAACTTGATGGATCACAAACCTCCCTCCTGCCTGGCCAGGCAGCAGCATCACTTCCAGACCCAACGGAAGCAACAGCAAAATCTGTTTTGCTTTGTCAATCTGGGCTTCCACAACAGCGAATCTTGCCTCCAGGCCTCTTTGTATAAGGATGTACCTGGGAAACTGAAGCTTTTACCAGGAGTCACCTTTCCAGCCTCATGCTGGGCTCACAAATGACTTTCAGACTTGACTACATCTGCCAAAGCATTAAAAAATGATTAAACATAAGTCAAGATAAATGTTCTTACCACCAGAATAATCCCTGAAGATGTGTCTGAATTAATCAGAATAAAAGGCTACCTTAAATAAGACACAATGAATAGTAGAATTTTATAGGAAAAAAATGCTAAACCAGTTTATTTTAAAAAATTTAATGAAGGTTAAGCATCACTGGGAAAATGTTTCGTATTTTTCAGTTTATTCTTTAAAGCAAAATGTGAGCTATGTGTCATTTAATTGCAGTGGATAAAATAGAAATTTCCTCACAAAAAGGCACTTTTTATACCAAAAAAGCAGAGCAGTGTTAACTTTAAGGTATACTTAACTGTTTCCGCTTTAAAACTAATTGCTTCATAAATTATCACAGCTAATGGGATTTGGTCTTGGTTGAGAAGGATGAAAAATTGTCAGTATACAAAATTCAAAACTGTCACCTTTAACTGGATTTTTTAAAGTAAATATTCCAAGTGGACTGGGCAACATCTTGCTTGGGCTTGTAAGATGTACTAGTCCTTCTGTTTGGGTGGTCCCTGAGTGCGCCGGTGCCAAGGTGGGGCGTGGGGACGCCGCTATCAGGGTGGCCTTGCGGGTGAGGCAGGCCAGGTGGGAGTGGGCCTGTGTGAGGGTGAGTGTAGGGTGTCAGGCACATGGGTGGCTGTCTAGGCGTGGGGGGCGTTTGTGTGTGGCTGTTGGGAACAAGAAGCAAATGGTGCTTTTGGTTTTGTTTGAGATCTAGATTCCATTTCTCTTTAATTACTAGTATGTGGCCTACATCACAGGACAAGTTATTTTCTACCCATCAAATCTTGAGAATCCTTGCTGTAGTTCTATAAAAATCTTACTAATTTCTGTTTTCAAAACTGTCCAGAAGATGATACTGTTAACTGTTCAGCTCTCATGCCTATGTTTCAGGCATAGGTACTGGAAGACACAAAAGGCAAATTCTAGCTGATTTATCTGTTTGCCAGGTGAAATATGGAGCAAGCTTTAATGCTTTGCTTTGTTCATTTGAAATACAAAAATGAATTTTAATGTTTTGCAATAACTAAGGAAATCTGAAGATAGATGTTGAGGATTTTGTACAGACATGCCTTTGTGAAACCAGGAAGTATTTTAAGTTAAAAATGAACCGACTTTTCATGGCTTTGTGTGTGTTTCAGTGGAGCCCCGGTTTAGAATTATTCTTTTTTCCATCTCCTTTTCACCAACAAAAGGAACCGTGCCCAAGGTGAATGGGAAAGGTTGGGAAAAGCTTTGCCAAACAGAGCCCTGATCAGAGCAAGAACGTGGTTTGAGTCTCTCTTTAAACTCTGCTCGAATTATTCTGTTACTGTGCTGTCATTTCTGGAATATTTTCATTTCCTTTGCAGATGCTATTGGGAGTTCAGGATGACGTTCATTTCTTCTGTTATAATGGCATTCAATACTAATTTTATAAGTGCATCTTGTGTGAAACTCAATAAATTCAATTTTGTAATCTTTTTTAAAAAGGTCACTGAATTTATTTTAATATTTACTGTTGGATTTGGTGGAATGGATTTCCCACTCTACAGTAACAGTTTTTTTCTAATTTACAAGAGGTAGAACTGTCTTAATTCGAATTATTCCTTTGGTCTTAATGCTGGCAAAATGTTTAACTTTGTCTTTGAAAAAAACAGACTAGGCCTTGATTATAGATCATTCAGTGTCTTTCAGCAAATGAAGGTATCTGCATGTTACAGGTATTCTGAATGTCATACAATATCTTTTCACAACTGGGAGTTAAGTTCAGGATAGTGCTTGGGTTTTTCAAAAATCTAATTGGGGACAACATAAGTCAGACCCTTACTAGCTTTTCCTTTGAAATAGTATAAAAACCCATGTCATTCATGTGCTTGTCCAGACTTCCTGATGGCCCTTGGCCAGCATTTAGGCTTTATACTCATTATACATAAACGTGAAAGAAGCTCACCAGAGTTGGATTGTCAAAAATATCCTACAACTCCTGCTTTCACAAAATAATTTAAATCACTATATTTTGATACGTTTCAATTTCACCTGTTTTTTCAACAAAGATTTCATCTGTTCCTATTGGTGGGATTGGCTATGAACAAGACAAAGTCCCTGCCCTTCTGTGGAAGACGGATAGTAACAAGTCAGTGAAATAACATCTGCTGGTCACAGGTGCCCAATGACCAAACAATTTCTCAGGCTTAGTTCAGTTCTGAAGTATAATTCTTCAGCATTTTTCTGCAAATCAAGAGACCCATAGAAAGACAGCTGAGGTCGGGGTGCCGTGCAAGTGATGGCGGAAGATAGCCCCGCATTACAGCCCACCGTGACAGGGACAGGCGGTGGTCATTAAGTGCCTGAGACATCTAGGGTAGTTTGGACTGCTAGTACAATTAAGGAGAGATCTGTACAATTGAGAAGGGAAGTTGTTAGGGAAAAAATGGCATTCTAAGGGTGTTCCTCTGATCTGAAGAGTTTGCTTCTAGGGAACGGCTAATGCTCAGGGCTAGGCAAACAAGGAATTGCAGTTCTAAATTTTAAGAAGAAGAAAGTAAACATATATTGGCAAGTCGGCAAAAGACAGTTACAGATCGTGTAATAAGGTAGTCGAGGTGGCTTGTTATTTAAGGCACTGAGAAGATGGGAGGCTGGTACACAAATCGGACTGAAGAATCGGTGGAGTGTCACCATACGGCCTGAGAATAAACTGCCTTTTGATGACCAGGACAAATTGAGAGAAATCGTAAGGGACAGATACGGGGCAGATAGTTAAAAAAATAAAATAAATAAAAATGAAGCGCAGAAGGGTAGGTATCAGCACAAGGCGTTTGCTTTGAACGTGCAACTTTCCTTAGGGCACGTGAAGCCGAGCAGGTTCTCAGCACATTTGGCATCTTGTTAAAGGGATTATTTCCGAGGTACACAAAGAATGAGCCCTTGCAGGATGAATAGCCTACAATGTGTGCGGTGACTTTTACTCTGAATAAGCACATTCTCCTTTCACTTTAGATACAGCTACGTAAGGGTGTAAGACCGGGAAGGTCAGAAATAGTCGTAACATCAGGTGTTACGGATACGTGAAATGCACAAGGAAAAGGCATGAATCGTTTGTTGGGCCTGATTTAAAACATTAATTGCAGTCACAGGGCAAAGCACGGAAATGAGTAAGTGATGCCGTCGGTGGTCTGGGGGGACTGACACCACGACGACAGCCCTGCGTGGTAAGTGCCACCTAGGAACCCAGGCTCTGGCTGCCGCAGAACGTGGGCTTCCCACATGCGTGCCCACGTTCCATGTAGCCCCAGGACCTGTGCGGTTCCAGGCCAGAGAGGTGGCCATAGATACTTATGAGGTGACTGAAGCAGAAGTGTCACTGTAGAGGGTGTATACTTGCGGGGCCTTGAAAAAAAGAGTAGGAATTAGGTGAATTAGAGGAGAAAGGCAGGGCCAGGCCCAGGTGGAGGAGGGGAGAAGTGCCCAGCATGGCGGCAGTTCAGAGTTCCATGAACTCGCAGACAAGTATCAGGGCCTGTGAAGTGCCAACTCTCCTGCTGAGAATACCAAGAAGGAGAGCTTCAGTGGAGGGAAAATTAAAGATGGAGGCAGGGGCTAGCTCTCAGAGAGATTCTGAGGCCTCACAGTGAATCTTGGACTTGATCCTGTAGGTAAGGGGGTGAGAGAGCTAAGGGGAAATTTATTTGTTTGTGTCTTGCCTATCTTGCTCCAATACCCAGGATGCAGCAGTGTCATCATAGCTCACTGCAGCCTCCAACTCCTGGACAAAGTGATCCTCCTGCCTCAACCTCCTACGTAGCTGGGACTACAGGTGTGCCCCACTACAACTGGCTAATTTTTCTATTTATAGTAGAGACGGGGTCTTGCTCTTGCTGGAGCGGACCAATCTGGAACTGCTGAAGTCAAGCAATCCACCCGCCTTGGCCTCTCAGAGTGCTAGAATTGCAGTAGTGAGTCACCATGCGTGGCCAATAATAATAATTTAAAAACAGTGTGTAGAGCCTATATGGCCTATGGCTAGGAGGTGTGAGCATTATAAGAAATACCTTTATAGCTCAATAATGGAACACCTTGGTGAAAAGGGCATGGAGAAGGATTTAGCTCTCCTAACAAGCATGAGAGCTCAAGAGATGAGAGCATTGGTGAATTGGCAGTCTCTACCTCTGTGGTGTTGAGAGGCACGAGATCAGCCTTATATTAGGCTGGAGGAGAAGGCAGTTGGGGGCATGCTCATTCTATCACCGATTGGGTGACTCTGCCTCTTCTGCCTGCCTGCAGAATGCCAGCACGGTGTCTCCCTACTGAAGATTACCAAGCTCTACTAAAGACTAAGATCTATCTATTCTAACACCACATTACTCTCTCTAAGTTTCTCTCTCTCTCAAAGAGAAATTGTTCCTGAGCAAAGTAGCTTAGCGGTCAGGAACCTACTTAAGCTGGGCCCAAGACCTGGCCAGTCCCAGGCCCTGACAGGTGTCAGAAGTGGGGTGTGACACCAGTGTTCATTAATATTTGCCACATGCCATTCTCCAAGGCCCTTTTAATTTATTACCTTATTTACTCTGCACAGTGGCCCTGCAAAGTTCCCATTACACAGCTGTGGAAACCAAGGCTCAGGAGAGTCTTCCCTCAACACCGTCACCCAGCTAGGAGGAGACTGGGCCCAGATTTCCACCCAGCCGCATCTGATCACGGGCCGCTGGTCCTGGCCCAGCACGTGGTGTGCAGCCCTCGGGACAGCCTTCCAGAGTTCCCACCAACGAGCACAATTTTTTTTTCTTAAATCAAACAAAAGCGCATACAGTTAACAGATTTTTCCACTCTTTCGACCCTCCTTTCAGTTCACATTTTCCAGACTCTCATACGATTCTAATTCTCTAGAGGTTGACTTTGCCCAGTGTCGTTTTTGGTGTTTGGGCTGTGGATGGCTTGCTCTGGTTATTCCGCTTACAAGATGAATTACCCTTTCTCTCCCTAAGGATTCATGACCGTGTGAGGCACATGTGTACATATGTGATGCCTGGCACTTTTCAAAATAGTCTAGGAGTTTGGCATTTGCAGAAAACAAGCTAAGGAAGGCTATTTTAACATGAGGGATCAAAGCACAATTTCCCCGACAGTGACTTCTGACACCCGACTCAAGGCAGGCCAGACAGGGATGATGCTCGTGTACCCCCAGGAAACCAGGGCCCTGGGAGCAGCACTAGGGCTGGGAGGCAGAGCTCCCCGCCAAGGTCGGTACAGGCTTCCTGCTTGCGCAGAGCAGGGCCACTGTCCCCATGCCCAGGAGGGGAGGTGGGGAGTCCAATTTCTGGCTCAAGCAATAGCAATTGCCACACAATTTCAAAGCTTTTATTAGTTTTGATTCTCAAGCAATAAATGTATGTAGAAAAGTCATAGGATAGTTAAGTAATAGATGGGATCAGTGAGAGGAAAGCCTATAATTTCACCGTCTAACTTGGTGCACACTCCCTCCAACATCTTCTAGTAATATATACGTAGCTACGGGTTCCCACGTGTAAATCCATCTCAGTGAAACTCCACCACATGCACTGGCTTCTCATCTGCTCCATTTCCCTCCCCTGTGGTGGGAATTATTCCATGTCAGTGATCAGAAATATCTTCCTAACTGCATAAAATTCCATGTATGGCTGAATCATGATTTGTTTAGTTACTTGCTTTGTGTTGGGAGCTTGTGTGATTATTTCCTCAGGGTGCAATATTAGAGCTGCAATTACTTGGGCAAAGCCTCTAAATGACTTTCCTCTTTTTTTGAGACGGAGTCTAATTCTGTCACCTGGGCTACAGGGCAGTGGCATCATCATAGCTCACAGCAACCTCAAACTCCTGGGCAAAGCAATCCTCCTGTCTCAGCATCCAGATTTTCTTTCTTTCTCTCTCTTTCTTTTCTTTCTTTTTTTCTTTCTTTCTTTCTTTCTTTCTTTCTTTCTTTCTCTCTCTCTCTCTCTCTCTCTCTCTCTCTCTCTCTCTCTCTTTCCTTCCTTCCTTCCTTCCTTCCTTCCTTCCTTCCTTCCTTCCTTCCTTCCTTCTTTTCTTCTTTCCTTTTCTCTCTCTCTCTCTTTCTCTCTCCTTCCTTCCTTCTTTCTTTCTTTCCTTTCTTCCTTCCTCCATTCCTTCCTTCTTTCTTTCTTTTCTTTCCTTGTTTATTTGAGATACAGAATCTCTCTCTTGGGCAGGCTGGTAACTCTTGGCCTCAAGCAATCCTCCTGCCTGCGCCTCCCATAACGCTAGGGTTATAGCCATGAGCCACTGTGTCTAGCCTCCAAATGACTTGTGATGTATGTGGCCAAATTGCCTTCCAGAGGCCTCCTGAGTAAGCAGGCCCAGGGCCCCACACTCTCACCAGCCCATACTGAGTAAGTGTCCTCCTAATCCTTGCTAACCCTACAAGTGTTTAAAAAGGATGCCTAGTTATGATTAAATATTTTAATGTATTTATTATATATTTTTCAATTCCTTTTTAATGACATTTATATCTTTAAATTTTTTGGAGTGAATATTTTTCCTGATGATATTTGAAAAATTAATTCAATCTTTTGGGCATCCAAATAAGTCCCTAAGAAGATGACTATTCCCTGCCCACCCAGAGTAGACCAGATCGCCAGTGGGACTCAATACCAATTGGCACTCTCCAATGCGTCACCTGCAAAGACAGAAGAGAGGGAATGTCCACACGTCAACTACTACTTACAAGGCTTTTGGTAAGAAGCCAAGAAGGGAATTTATGAAACATCACTTATGCCTTGTCTTTTCTCATATGAAAAAAGATAGCTGTGGACAGAGAGATAACCCACAAAATATCCAATTCTGAACATTTTGAAAAAGTGGAATCATACAACATGTCTTTTGTGACTGGCTGCTTTGACTTAGCGTAACACTATCAAGTTCCATCCACGCTGCAGCACGTGTCACTGCTGGCGCCACACTGCTTGATAACACCATGGTATAGATGACACCACGCTTTCTGTGTCTACTCACCAGTTAATGGGCAACTGGACTGTGTCGACTTTTTGGCTATTACGAATAATGCTACTATGGACATTCGTGTACACACACGGCTGTGCGCACATGAGTGATCCCAAATACTGTGTAGTGTGATTGGAAAGTTCCCGGCCTCCGGATTCAGGTGGACACAGGTATGAACCTGCTGTTGGTCGATAACCTCTAGTCGATAACCTCTCAAGCTTTGGAATCTTCTATAAAACTGAGATAAATCCCAGCCTCACAGCATTGCCGATGGTAAAATGCGACGTGGCCATCTAGGGACCTCACAAGAGGAGTGTTCCCTGCGTCTTTTTCTGCGCCCTTCTGTCCATTTCCTGCTCTGGGCATATGCAGATTGGCCCTCCCTAGTGGATGGGAGGTTTATCTTCAGGTTTGGGTATCACTTCTCTCTGCTTCCTTGGCTAATGGGCGGCAGAAACTGCTACATGGAGGACAACCTCTTAGAATAGTTCGAGAGGATACTGGAAACACCACTGGGGCTTGGTTAGGTCCTTACAGGCGATGTCAGCCCCCAGCAAGGCCCAAGATGAGTTTCAGAACCACTCCCTTATCTGAAATATGCATGAAGCGTTGCTGGAATGCGTGTGTGCATCTTGGGAGCATGCACTGCGGGGAACCCCATATGTCTAAGAAATAATCAAATGGCAAGGACTTTTTATTCCCCTTAAGTGTGAATCTAATAATATGATCGTTGTCGGTGAAACTCAAATTACAGATTCAAAACAATAATAAGAGCTGGAACATTCACTGTTAGTTGAGGACTGGATTTTTTTTTTTTTTTTTTAGACAGAGTCTCACTTGGTCACCCTCGGCAGAGTGCAGTGGCGTCACAGCTCACAGTAACCTCCAACTCTTGGGCTTAAGCAATCCTCTTGCCTCAGCCTCCCAAGTAGCTGGGATTCCAGGCACCTACCACAATGCCCGGCTATTTTTTATTGCAGTTATCATTGCTGTTTAGGTAGCCCAGGCTGGGTTCAAACCCGCCACCCTCGGTGTATGTGGCTGGTGCTGTAACCACTGTGCTACAGGCGCCGAGCTGGGACTGGATGTCTTTAACTCTGCTAGTAGTTTACGCATATCATCTTAACCTCTTCCACGCATATGCTTCCTGGCAGCCTCCTGGTTCTTTCCTTCCCAAATGTTGCAGAAGCCATTTCTTGTGCAATTACTCAGTTCTAAAGCAACAAGGAAGTCACACTTTGTATTAATCATATCTTTTTATTCTGTATTTTTGGCACTTCGACATCTCGGGACCTTACTAACCCTGGAGGGACTGCCACTTCTAGCACTAGCTGATGCTTAAGGACAGCAAATATCTGGCTCTGGCCTGTGAGCCAAACTGCCTTTCACTTGCAAACCAGTCAATCCAGAGCCGCACCCCAACCACGGCCTCCTTCAGGCTCCCACACTCACCCAGCTGCCACTGCCCACCTGCACTCATCACCTCAGATGCCGGCCACACGCCTGGCTATTCTTAGAGATGGGGGTCTCACTCTGGGTCAGGCTGGTCTTGAACCCATGAGCTCAGGTGACCCACCTGCCTGGAGCTGTGTGCTCCATGAAGGACAAGCTGCCGAGTCTCTATTTTTTTCAAAGGCATTAAACTGAGGCAAGAGGATCCCTTCAGCCCAAGGGTTTGAGGTTGCTGTGAGCTATGATACCACAACACTCTACCAGGGGGACAAAGTGAGACTCTGTCTCAAAAAAAAAGAAAAAAAAATCAATAAATTGTGGTATATGTACACCATGGAATATTATGCAGCCTTAAAGAAAGATGGAGACTTTACCTCTTACAAGTTTACATGGATAGAGTTGGAACATATTCTTCTTAGCAAAGTAGCTCAAGAATGGAAGAAAAAGTATCCAATGTACTCAGCCTTACTGTGAAACCAATTTATAGCTTTCTTATGAAAGCTATAACCCAATTATAGCCCAAGAAGAAGGGGAAAGTGGGGGGGGGAGGATGGATAATCGTTGGGACCACACCTACAGTGCACCTTACAAAGGTATGTGTGAAACATACTTGGTGTAGAATATAAACATCTTAACACAATAACTAAGAAAATGCCGTGAAGGCTGTGTTGACCAGTTTGATGAAAGCATTTCAAATTGTATGTAAAACCAGCACACTGTACCCCATGATTGCATTAATGTACACAGCTACGATTTAATAAAAATAAATAAATAATTAAAATTATTCCAGCCAGCAGATCCTAAGCCTGTGTAACCTGCCTCACCTGCCTCCCATGGAAACCACAAGGAAGTCTCTGGCCCATATTTACCTTCACCTCCTCTGCCTCCTCCTGTTTCTGGGGACCTATGAGTAACAAACTTTCTGCTTTGTGACGGTCACTTTTATGTCTCGCCATTCCTGATTCGGGATGCCCTTTAAACATTTCTAGATACTCAGCCTAGAAGACCCCCACTCCCTAAAAGCCTTCAGCTAATTTTTGCCAGCACCTAATTCTCTGTCCACTTCAAATCCACTAGAGGGCTTCTGTGTCTGGCAGTTACCTCTGATGCGAGGGTAACACCCTCGGACTGCACCGCTGGCAAAGACTCTTGCCGTCCACCTGGAGCACCCACTCCCTCAACCCGGGAGCCCTACTCCACTGACACCTGCTTTTGTGTCATGATCTACAGTCCCAAAGGGCTTCCTTTCTCTGAAAGTGCCACCCCAATCACAGAACACTGCTCTCTTTGACCCTTAGAAGATCTTTCCTGCCAACCTCGGAGAAAAACTGTCACCTGAGATTCCTCGAGGTCTGCCTGATCATTCCCTGGAGTGACCCGGGCTCCAGGTTGGGTTTCGGTTTTTGGAAAGCAGGAATCTAAGACTTCAGTGGAGCTGAACTGAGCAAGGGCAGGAGAAAATGTCTTTTCCACCCACAACTTCAAAGAGGCACTCTAGCTCTCTCAGGGGAGTGTTCCAGGTCAGGGCTCATCAGACATGTCTTTTTTTTTTTTTCTTGAGACAGAGTCTTATTATGTCACCCTTAGTAGAGTGCTATGGCATCACAGCTCACAGCAACCTCAAACTCTTGAGCTTAAGTGATTCTCTTGCCTCAGCCTCCCAAGTAGCTGGGACTACAGGCTCCCACAACACCACCTGGCTACTTTTTTCTTTTCGTTGTAGTTATCATGATTGTTTGGTACGCCCAGGCTGGACTTGAACCCGCCAGCTCCCGTGTATGTGGCTGGCGCCCTATCTGCTGAGCTATTGGCAACACACCCCATCAGACATTTCTGCTTTTATGCTTCTCATGGGTTCTTTCTCAGGCTTGGTCCTTTTGATACAGGGTTTCCCACTCAGGGCAGGACAGGGATCCCCCATTCTCTACACGGCAGGTGAGCTCAGAAATCAAACCCCATCCTTAGGTACAAACAGGCTGCCCCTTCCAGGCCACACCCTCTGAGTCTAGCAAGGTCATGAACAAAGCAGCCTGAAGCCTCTGGGGTAGTTCCACCTTGAGTCGAGAGCACACACCCTAATCCCTTCCTTGGGACAAAAACTGCATAGATGTAATAACCTTGCCCCAGTGAAGGGACTGCATTCATTCATTTGTTAATATACTCAATAAGTTCGTCAAGGTGTTTTTTACACCCACCAAGTCCTGGCCAAAACGTAATATATACCCCCAGACAAAGGGCCATGAGGAAGGCTTCTGACTCGGGTCTTCTCCTTTGCCAGAAGCTCTGGTACTTTTTACTCCTAATGTATTCCTTTTTGTCTAATAAAATCCTATGTTACCACTGATATGTGGGCCGTGGGTTCATTCTTCAAATTCCCGAAACCACAGACCTACTGAAGAAGAAATTCTGGTAATACTTTGAGGGAACTTCCCACGCTGTAGGTGAGGCCTAGGGCATGTCTGGTCATTTTCAGGCAGTAAAAAGTTTAGAGTTCTATCTAAGCCACTGGCATCTTTCCTTTTCTTTGATTTCACCTCACTCTCCTCCCCGCCCCTGTTGAAATGAGCAGCGTTCCCCCAGCTGGGGCAGGGCCACCCAGGAATGGGAAGTGGTGGGTTGTTTGGCTCCTCTCTCTCCTCCCCCTTCCCCAGGAGCCTGGCTGTGTCTGTCCTCTGGAGGTGGAGGCACAGAGGTTGGGGAATGGGTGGGCCAGGCAGGGCTGGGGGGTGATGAAGAAGGCAGTCTGCCTAACTCCTGTGACTATCTGGCTGTGGGCTCCTGCTGTAAGATTGGCTCTTATATTAATTTGCTAAAGCTCCTGTAACAAATTATCTCAAACTGGGTGGCTTGTTCTCTCCCAGTTTCTAAAGATGGAGGTCCAAAATTAAGGTGTTGGCAGGGCTGTCCTCTCTCTGAAGACTGTCAGCGAGGGTCCACCTGAAGCTGCCTGCTCCAGCTTTACACAGCCCCAAGTTCTGCTTGGCTGCTAGCGCCGTGACTCTGACTCTCTGTTCACACAGTGCTTTCCTCTCCGCGTGTTCTTACAAGGACTCCAGTCACACCGGATTAAAGGTCCCCCCTCTTCCACTAGGAGCTCATCTTAACTAATGACAGCAGCCCCACCCCCTTCCACAAATAAGGTCTTGTTCACGTTCATGGGTACTGGGGGTTGAGAATTCAACATGTCATTGGCAGCGGGGGTGGGATGGGGGTGGGGACAATTAACCCATAACAGCCTCTTTCTCTCTCCTAGGAGGTACTTTTTTTTTTTTTTTTTGAGCAGAGTCTCACTTTGTCATCCCCTGGTAGAGAGCCGTGATGTCACAGCTCACAGCAACTTCAGACTCCTCAGCTCCAGCGATTCTCTTGCCTCAGCCTCCCAAGTAGCTCGGATTACAGGCGCCGCCCAGCTATTGTTAGAGATGGGGTCTCACTCCTGGCTCAAACTGGTCTGGAATGTGTGAGCTCAGGTGATCCACCTGCCTCAGGCCGTGTGCTCCATGAAAGACAAGCTACTAAATTTCTATTTTTTCCAAAGCCATTGAACTGTTGGTTCCTAGGACCCTGAACTCAGATAGGTGGAAATTGTACATGTGCCAACCAATACCTCCTGTCTTTGATTTCACCCCCCAGAAGAGTAACTCTGATTTCACCTGTAATACCTGTCCCTGTGAATGTACAAACCAAAGCATGGCCCGGCCACCTCGGGTGCCCTTCCTCAGGAACTCTTGGTCGCCCTGGTCACTTGTACTGGTTCAGAATAAACCTTATTTTACAGTTTGTTTTACTTGTGTCAACAGGAGCTAAACCCTCGGCTGCAATTCAGGCTTTACCTTACAGATGCAAACAGTGTAACCTAATCATACGTACCCTCCCATTAACCCGGCATTTAAACATAAATAAATAAAACCACAGGGAGATATTATTGCTCATACCCACCAGAATGGCTAAAACTGAAAAGACTTGTGATACCGAGTGTTAAAGACCCCAGTACACAGGGGATCTCAAATGGGAGTAGGAAACTGGTAAAATAACTTTGGGAGAGTTTCGGCTGTCCCTGTAAAGTTAAACATTCACCTGTCCTATGACTCAGTAATACAGCCCTCGGTGTAGGCATTAATAATTACTCAAAAGAAGAAAAAAAAGAGCGCTAAGCCCCAATTGCGAATGCAGTTTCCTGCTGCATCCGGGCTGGAGGCCGAGCCTGGCTCAGGGTCAGTAAAGTAGGTTGGAAGATGTCCCTCCCTCCAAATGCAAGGCCATCAAAACGTGTGTCTGACCTTCTTGGGAACAGAATCTTTGAAGGATCTTCCTGGATTAAGATGGGCCCTAAATCCAGTGGCAAGTGTTCTTACCAGAGAAGAGAAGGGGAAGGGACATAGTGAAGGCCTCTCGGTGAAGACAGAGGCAGAATAGGACTGGACTCGCCCCTCACCCATGACCATGGACGCCAACCTAGCCTGCCTCATTTAGCTGCAGAGCGTTAAATGAACACCTGCAGTTTCCTAACTGCCGGAATTCAGCTCATCCCCATGTAAGGTGAGGGCTACATGGTCTGTACTGGGAGTGATGTTTGTCCCACTGAAGTGAGACGCCGATGCTGTTAAGAAACCAGCCCTATTCGGGTCTAGAATAGACCCCCAATACTGACCTTACTCTGACTTTGTCCTTATTATGATCTTGTTTTATTTATTTATTTTGTTGTTGTTATTGTTGTTGCAGTTTGGCTGGGGCTGGGTTCGAATTAGCCACCCTCGGTATATGGGACCTACTCACTGAGCCATAGGCGCCGCCCCTCTGATCTTGTTTTAATGCTAAAAATCACTTCCTGAGAGTGGAGACTTAACATGTGAATGAGATACCTGATGCATGACGGAGGAGGTAACAGAACCCTGCGGGTCCAAAGAACTCTCCACTTCGCTGAGCTCACCTGTTACCCTTTTCTCACCTGAACCTCTTTAAAGAAAGTCACCCATGCTCCCCTCAGGAGGCTCCCTGAGGACCCTTTGCTTTGTGCTGTTTCTCTTGTGCTTGAGCACAAGCCCCACACAACCTTGCCGACTGCTGTTCAGCCTTTTGTTAATTTCTATTTCATAGAAATTCCCAGGGCCCAAACCAGCCCCCAGAAGAGGCCAGGAAGGGTCCTCCCCAAGGTCATCTGGAGGAAGCCCAGCACTGTCAACACACTGACCTTACACTTCTGGGCTCCAGAACTGTGTGAGGATAAATGTTGTTTGAAACCACCAAGTTTACGGTGTTTGTCATATCACCCCATAGCAGATGGGAACACTGAACACTCAGTCGACGTTTTCTGGATGAGTGGGGGAGGTATTTCTGCACTGTCTCCTGCTGCAGGATTCAGCCAGTCCTTATGGGACCCTGGAGAGGCCACTGCATCAAGAGGTCCCTCTAGGGGAGAGAGCTCTAGACTTGATGTCAGGACCACTCAGTTGAAGTCCCAGCTCTGCTGTCAAATGTCAATCCCTGCCCCTGGCCTAGTTCTCTCTAGTTAGAAGAGATTTCTCCACCTAAAGACCCCAAACACCACAGAGACTAAGAGGCTCTTTCAAAGCAGCGCTGTCCTGGCAGAGCTTACATGCTCCAGGTCCGAGGCCTCAGCTGGCAGGAGACCCCTGGGATCCCTTCAGCACAGGGCACAGGCTGTGTGCCCAGCAGTGGCAGCTGCTGTGTATCTGTGCCTGCCCAGCCCTTGAGGCCTCCTGGTTACCTTAGTGATCATCTCTCTCCCAGGGCTCCTGGCAACAGATGAGACCAGCTGTCAGTAGGGCTGGGGGCAAGTTGTCCCCTGGCTTGGTGACAAGCATTGCCCATCACCAAGGACTTTTTACTTCTAGGTCAGCGTGGGGGACAGCTACTTAAGAATGTCACCAATCAGTGTTAAAGCCTTGTTTTCCATTCCATGGATCTAGGGATGAACCCTGGTTTTGCCATGTTTCCTAGGACATCTGGCCAACTTCCCCAACATAGAAGGGTGGTATTTTGTGACACTTGTAAAAATCTATCTATATTTATTTATTTATTTATTTATTGTGGAAAGCCCTATTTATCCGCCAAAACTCTCTCTACATTCTCCTTAGAATACTGTTGAACAGCCAACCCTGGGTTAATTTCAGCAGGCTCATGTGGGTTTAAAAAAAAATTCAAATCCCCAAATATTTCAGATGAAGTTCAGCTGACCTCAATCCCCTGAACTTGCCAGTAACTAATTCTTCCTGGGCAAGTGCAGGCCTGTTGGAACAATTATGTCCCTGGAAACTGAGCAGAGTCAAAATTGGGTTAGGAACTAGGACACATGAGCATTAGAACAACCTGTGTGATTTAGGGGAGCTCCCTAGATCACTGTTGGCCTCAGCTGACTCATTAGGAGAATCAAAACATTAGAAACCTATTGTTCCCATCTCAGGAAGTGTCCAAGGGTGCAGGCCACCGCCTTACACTTACAGAAATGGCTTCCTGAGAAAGGGTTTGGGGAACCCAGAGGATTGGATGGGAAAGCTAGAGAAGGGGGCTTAGTGTGCAGGGAAGGATTATCAGCCTTGCCCAAAGAAAGATGTGACCTCTGCCCTCACTCCTGGGGGGAACAGCTAAGCCCCCAGAACATTCTGTCTGATTGGAGTAGCTTTGTTTATTTGGGGGCATTGGACTATGTCAGTCTATTCTGACATTGTGATTTGTGGTGGGAACCCGGGCAGTGCAGTATCAGCTCAACCTCTGGACCCACTGAATACTAGTATCAGGCATGTGGGCATCCAGCTATGTCTACATGGCTGACCCCCAGTAAAAACTCTGGACCCCATGTTATTGTTGGGAGAAGTAACGACTGACCTCATAGTTCTACTGCGAGAGGACAGCCTCTCCTTCTGGATAGGAGCTTCTGTAAAAAGCCGCGGCTGCAGTCCGCCATCTTGGCTCCGCCCCCCCACAGCCTCTCAATCAAGCTCATGCCTGGACCCTGTTCTAAGTCCCATATCAGTAGATTTCAATCTATGTCCTTTTACTGTTATAAATTATCACTGTGCACATGACAGCTTTGCTAAGTTCTTTGATCCTTCCAGTGAATTACTGAAACTGAAGGTGGCTTTAGGGCCCCCCCCCCTCAAACTTGCACTTGGAGGATGGGCATAAGTCCAGGAAGGCTGAGTAGCAGGGAATGGAGGAGAAGACCCTGGGGACAGATGGGCTGGGACAATGCCTGGGTGCCTCCCGCAAACCCTGCTGTTCCTGGCCAACCTTACCTCTGCCCCAGCCTCTAGATTCTGCCACCACCACAGTGAATTGTCTCCATGGCTCTGCATCTGTGCACCTCTCCCTCCAAACTCGAAATCCTGGGAGGGAGCATCTGAGTGGCTGATCTTGAAGCCAATGCCTGCTCTCTGGTGCCCTAATGACTGAGACAGAGTTTGCATGGTGGTGGAAGGAACCCTGTCTCCCACCTGGATCTATGCCATGGGGAATCCTTCCATCCCACAGGAAAGAGTGTCCTGATGCTGAGCCGCCAAAAGCAATATCCACTCCAAATGATTCAGGAGGAGGCAGCCATCTCTAAAACTCCTCCTCTGAAATTAAAAAGTAGAAGAAACCTGCTTGGAAGCAGGTGGGCTTTGTGGGTGCACTACCGGTGCAGTCGCACGGGGCCCCTTGTATTTGTTTTAACGTCCTTCTGTCACCCTCTGGAAATTCTTCGTAGTTTTTGAACAAGACACATTTTGCTCTTGCTTTGGCCCTGAAGATTATGTAGCCTGTCCTACCTGGAAAGTATCAAGCATCAAGCAAATGCAGCGGCTGGTGATGACCTTTGTTTTACTAGCAAACTGTCTGAGCCATCAAAGTTACTTTCACATCTGCGTCTTTTTTGTTCTAGTTATTCATTTTGACCTAGACTTAAGGAATCTACTATCTGTTCCACTTGTAATACTCAATGGACACCACCCTCAGCAGGCACTGGCTGCTCTGTCTCTGCCAGCCTCCCTTGAATGTGAGCATCAGTCTTTCTGCTCCATTTCTCTCTCCCTTTTCCTCCAGCCACACTCCTCCCTGGGTCTCATCTGTCCTGAACTGTCCCTCTTCGCTCCTATATCTCCAGCTGTTACTTTCTGTCTCCTTCACTGGCTTCACCCTGCCCTTCACACCTGGATTTACCACCATAGAGACTGCCCCTCTGTGTCTATTCTCCTCTCCAGATGTGCCAGTTTTCTCTTCCGCCTTCAAGGAGAACTTCTGTGCAGAGGCTTTCAAAGTGGCTGCTCGGACTGGCTGTGCCATCACCACATGGATGTCTCTGCAGGTCCAAACCTAGTTTCATCAAGGATCACACCTGCCTCCCCCTTTGAACCTCCTGATTCTGCCCTGACCATCAGCTTTCTAGTTTAACTAGTGTCAACTTCTTTTTCACTTCCATATTGTTGCCACACATGACCCTTGGTAATATTTTTTCTATATTTCTAATAGGGTGGTTGATGTATCAGAATCTTCTGGATAGGTGGTCCAAGGTAGAAAGATATGTCAAGGCCTCCAGAAAGTGGGCCTTCACCAGATATCAAATCTGCTAGTGCCTTGATCTTGGACCTCCCAGCCTCTAGAACTATGAGAATTAAATTTCTATTATCTAAGCTGCCCGGTTACAGCATTTTGTTATAGCAACTCCAATGGTCTCAGACCACAAGGAGGAGTAATGGAAGAAGAAAAAGGGTGCACACTCCCTTCCTTGCAATGAACCTTCCTGGACGTTGCCCGTCAGACTTTTGTTTGTATCACCATGATAGAGATTGCTGGTTATCCACTAACACGTGCTTTCTTTCCTTAAAAGTAGCACATCTCATTTTTTTTTTTTTTTTTTGGAGACAGAGCCTCAAGCTGTCCCCCTGGGTAGAGTGCCATGGCATTACAGCTCACAGCAACCTCCAACTCCTGGGCTCAAGTGAGTCTCTTGCCTCCGCCTCCCAAGTAGCTGGGACCACAGGCG
>CAUYTI010036304.1:0-12972 GCA_963575145.1 Galago senegalensis | reverse complement strand
CCTGTGGTCCCAGCTACTTGGGAGGCGGAGGCAGGAGACTCGCTTGAGCCCAGGAGTTGGAGGTTGCTGTGAGCTATAATGCCATGGCACTCTACCCAGGGGGACAGCTTGAGGCTCTGTCTCAAAAAAAAAAAAAAAGAAACTTCCCAAGTAATTCCACTATGCCCATTTCTCATTAGAGAATCACAGCGGTAGCTCTTCTTCACCCTTTGGTGGGGGTAGGGAGGGGATGAGAAGGGGTGAGAAAGCTTTCTTGATCCTGAAGGTAACAATAAATCTTATGTGTTTTGGTCCCATCTATGCTTCTCTGAAACCCTCTAATTGTAAAGATCGTAAATTTTGATTTTCCAAAGACCCCAAAATAGCTCCACCCCTAGTCTTTTCCACCTTAGTTGATGGCACCTGCCCTTTCAGTTGCTCAGGCCAAAAACTTTACAGAGATCCTTAACTCCTCTATCTCCTACCCCATTCCCAATATCCTTTGGGCTTCACCTTCAAAATATATCTAGAATCTAACCACTTTCCATCATCTCTATTACCACTATGCTGGTGCAAACTACCATCAACTCCTGCACACTGTGGCATGTATTTTTGCAACAACTTCCCTGCTTCCAACTTGCTCCCTGCCATTGGTCCTCAACCTAACAGTCAGACTGATTACTTTAAAATAAAAGTCAGGCCCGGCTAGCAGCTAACACCTGTAATCCCAGCACTCTGGGAGGTGGAAGTGGAAGGATCCTGCCTGAGCTCAAGAATTCCAGACCAGGGGTGGTGCCTGTGGCTCAAAAGGGTAGGGCACCGGTCCCATAGGTCAGAGGTGGCAGGTTCAAACCCAGCCCTGGCCAAAAAACAGCAAAAAAAAAAAAAAAAAAAAATTCCAGATCAGCCTGAGCAAGAGGGAGATCCTGTCTATTAAAAATAGAAAAACTAGACAGTTTGGTGGCTCATGCCTGTAGTCCCAGCTACTCAGCAGGCTGAGGCAGGAGCATCACTGGAGCCCAGGAGTTTGAGGTTGCTGTGAGCTATGTCGCAGGGCACTCTACCAACCTGACAGAATGAGACTGTGTCTAAATAAATAAGTCTGCTGATGTCACTCTTCTTCTCCACCTTTCCGAGTAAAAGGCAAACATGCAAGAACCTACAAGATCTGCATGCTCCTCTCCATCCTGAACATTCCTCACTCCTGATGATGCAGCCACCCTCTCCTGTTCTTCATTAATAACCGGTTATCCATTCCCTAATGCTCTTGTCCTAGAGATCCCATTGACTGTCTTGTTTTGTCTCAGTCAATTGTTTATTCCACTTTCACTTTTTCCCACTAGTGTGTTACCAGCATTTTTTAAAAGACAGTTTCACTCTGTCACCCTTAGTAGAGTGCCCTAGCATCATCACACCTCACAACAACCTCAAGCTCTTGAGCTCAAGTGATCTTCATGCCTCAGCTTCCCGAGTAGCTGGAACTGTAGGCGCCCAGCACAATGCTCTGCTAGTATTTCTATTTTTTTTAGTACAGATGGGTGTTGCTCTTGCTCAGTTTGGTCTGAAACTCCAGAGCTCAAGCAATCTGCCCATCTCGGACTCCCAGAGAGCTAGGATTACAGGCATGAGCCACCGAGCCAGCACGCCCGCCCAGCTTTTTCTTTAAGAGACAGGGTTTCACTCTGTTGTCCAGGCTGGAATATGGCATCATCATAGTTCACTGCAGCCTCAAACTCTTGGGCTCAAACGATTCTCCTGTCCTGCCCTCCAGAGTAGCTGGATCTACAGGTTTATACTATCACGCCCAGCTATATACTTTCCCCCCATAGCTTTGTAACAACCCTTTAAAAAAATTTTTTTTGCAGTTTTTTTTTTGGTTTTTTATTTCATTTTATTTTTTGGTTTTTTAATTTTATTTCGTTATTTTTTTCTTTCTTTCTTTTTTGTCGAGACAGAGTCCCACCCTGTGCCCCTGAGCAGAGTGCAGCGGCTTGGTAGTTCACTGCAACCTCCGACTCCTGGCTTGTGGGCATCCCGCTGCCTCAGCCTCCGGAAGCCGCTGGGATTACAGGCGCTCGCCGGGGCGCCCGGCTGGGTTTTTCCATTTTTTTCATGAGTCGGGGTCTCACTTTCGCTCAGGCGAGTCACGAACTCCTGAGCTCCAGCGATTCTCCCTCCTCAGCCTCCCACAGTGCTGGGATTACAGGCGTGAGCCACCGCGCCGGCGACTGTTTATTTCAAAATACTAATTTTTCCTGAATGTAAGCAGAAACATAGAGCTTTTAAAGGGGAGGATCTTTTGTCATTCAACTACAGTTAATGTCCGGTCTCTGCTGAAGACAAAAAACTGACCTCTGCCCACCTGTGAGGCCTTGCACCTAGCTGGCCTCCAGACTCATCTGTGGTGCAGAGAACAAAAGACATTTCCCTGCTTCTTCCTGACAACCACAGCCAGAGGCAGGGATACAGGCCTCAGTTTCCTAAAAGCGTTTTAAAGAGATAAAACATTTTTACCATTTTTTCAGGCCATTTTCTCATTGCATATTTCCTACTCTCAAATTTATACTTCCCTATCCATGAGAGGGGTGGCTGCTCAGTTATACCCGCTTTGAGGGTGGGGTCCCATCCCAGGCACCAACCCCTCAGAGAGCGGCTGGCCCTGGTGACTTCCGGGTGGGAGACCTGGAAGAGAGAATCCATGGAAATGCGCCTTGGGGCTTCTCCTAAATCCATCAGGACATTCCCGATTAGCGATCTGGGAGGCTGGCTTGCTAGGACCAAACGACCTCACCACATGAGGCCTCCGTGGAAATCGGCAGCCGCCCCTAATCCTGGCTGAAATCCTCTGGCAGCAGCGACAGAGCGGTAGGGGCTCCAAGGCTCCTGGGCCCCCCGCCAGGCCCGCCTACAAGAGACTTCACGCTAGGCGAGCTGGTGATAGACCAACATGCCCAGTGCAGGCCTCCCCGAGGTCTAGTCTCTGTGCTGGGAGCAGCGCCAAGGCCCTGATAATCGAAAGTGGTGCCGGCTGGCAGCCCCGCCAGCGAGTGGGTTCCCTTTTGTATTGGGGCTCAGGGTCCTGTCTGCCCTCCGTGGGACCTGCTCCTACCCACCCTGCTGGCCTAGGCCTACCCGCCACCTGTCTTGAGAGGCACCCCAGCCCACTTGTCCCCTTTGGTGGCCCTGGTGATTCTTTGTGGAGTCAGCGGTCTAAGAGACACTAATTTAGGCTGTTTCCTGATGCTGGGATGGAGGACCCTGGAGGCGCACATCCAGCTGCTCTTGGTGACACTGGGACCCAGGCCTCAATCTCCCCACTTGTAGGATGGAGGTGACTGTTCACTGCATGCTGCTTGCGCCTCAGTTTGTCCAAAGGTATGCTGGGAGGGCTGTCCACGGTGGATGGCGCGAGCCTCAGTTTCCCCTGCAGGGTGGGGACAAGAGTCCACTAGGCGCAGCCCAGGCCTCAGTTTCTCAGCTGTAGGGTATGGGTAGCTGTACACTGTACATGGCCTGGGCCTCAGTTTCCCTATCCTTGTAGTCAGCACAGGGGAACACGGTTGGGCTTTGGAGTTCTGGAGAATAAATGACGGTCTGGGACGCGTTGCAGCCACCACCTCTTGGCGCGGCGATTTGGGAGTAAATACTCAGTTTGAATCCTACTTGTTGGCCATATGCCCACAAGCATGATGGAGCCTTGCAGTCTTGCCCGACTCCAAGATGGCGAGGCACCTCCCTTTGCTCTCAGGCCTCAGGCGGGCGGGTCCCCGCCAGATTGCAAGATGGCGGCAACCTGGGGTAAGCACACTTCCCGTAGCCTGACTCGCCACGTACCCACTCTCAAGATGGCTTCTCCCCGCAAAGCCACGCGCCAGACGGCGGCTCCCTCACTAGCTCAACGCCATCACGTGCTCCTATCCTTTCTTCCCTCCCCCGATTCCGCAGGCCGTTTCCGCCTTCAGCCTTGACGTACAGCTGCCTTCTCCAGTATGGTCCCGTTACTTTTCTTAGCCCCGCCCCTACTTAGTCTTCTGGCCATTGGCAGGCTCAGATAGGCACTCGCGGGGCTTGTCCCGCCCCCAGCCTCAGAGGGAGCCAATGGGAAGAGGTCGCGGGGGACGTGTGCGGGCGTCTCCGCCATCTTGTGAGTCTATAACTCGGAGCCGTTGGGTCGGTTCCTGCTATTCCAGCGCCTCCACTCCGTCCCCCGCGGGTCCGCCTGGTGTGCCATGGACGGGTGAGTCGCCCCGCGCCCACCGCTACTATGCGCTGCTGCGGTTCTGTCCCCCTTGCCGTCTGGCCGATTACGCCGCCGTCCGGGTCTGAGAGACTGTGGGGCCCGCCCCTCCCCCTCCGCCACGCGCGGGAACTGGGCGGCGGGGTCCCGCAGTGCCGGGGGCTGAAGAGGGCCCTTGCTGAGCACACGCAGCCTCACACACCCCCCTGCTGGTCCAAGCGCGCGGCCTCCGGCGCCCCTCGGTGGTCCCTCCCGCTTGGCCCTCGCGCACCCCTTTGGCCCTTCCCGCTTCCCGTTCGCGCCTCGCGCGCTTGCGCGACCAGCCGCGCGCCCGGCAGGCCCCAACGCGCGTGCGCGGCTCAGCGGGGACGCGCGCCTTTCCCGCCGCACGGACCCTGCCCGCGCTTCGACGGCCCCACGAAATAACGTGTTATTGGGCAGGAGAGCGGAATTTGCAGGTCCGCGAAGAAGGAAACTGGCTGGCCGCGTCCCCACCCAGCGTCTCCTGGTTCTTTTCTGGGAGGCGCGAGTCCGTTTCCTGCCGCGCGGCTCCGAAGCTGCCGGCCTAGCCCGGGCGCGCCCGGGATGTGGGGAGATGCCTGCGAGTCACGTGCGCTCCGGCCTCGGGGACCTACAGGGTAGATTTTGGGCGGAATTAGATCTAATGTGTTGTGAGGGGATCCTCTCTGGGGAATATCTCCCCAGACTTCCAACTAGGGTGCGACAAGTGGGTGGCTTGGGGGCCCTTTGGGGATGTCTTCACGGGCGGCTGGTTTTCCTGACTTTTTGGCTAAGTTCTTTGCGTTTTGCCTCTCACGGGAGAGCAGGGATGAATTTGTGTCGCTCCCGAGTGCGGCCCTCGCGGCGCCTCCTTCCGCCGCCGGGCCCAGCAGAGAGCCGGTCGTTGGGAACCTTCTCCTAGGGCTTGGAAGAAAGGCCATTTTATGTGAAGCACTTCCTGTGTCATAGGACCTCCCTGGGATTAGGAAGCAGGAGATCCTGGCTGGAGATGCTTTGCATTCTTTCAGTTTTTCCTTGGCTTGATAACTTTTATAGTTCGGTTAAGATAGATATAGTCTGTAGACTTTCACATTGTAGTTGATAACGGAAGCCCTTGTAATGGATCTGAATCCCCTAGAATGCATAGGAGCAGCGCAAGGTTGAGGCTCCAAGCTTTCGAGCCCCCACAGCTTAGTGCTTCAGCGCTGTGAACGGGCCTCCCTGAAGGCGGGAGGAAGTTGAAAATATCTGGGACAGCCTTGCGGGAAACTGGGCAGGTGCAGGTGTGCGCCTATGGCCTGGTGGGGGTGGGTCCCTCCTGGACATCCTCAGAGTCATTTAGGCCCTTGCCGTGGGTCAGCCCTTATAAAGTGTAGTGCTTTGCTCTAGGAACTGATCCACGGTTGAGGTGTGAGCGGCTGCAGTGACTCTGGGACAGCCATCTCTTCTCACTGCCCTCCCAGGTTTCCTGAGGAGGGGAGAAAGTCCAGTGGGGTGGAGCCAGGGTTGATTAGTAACTTGGGTTACTGTATTCTGGCAGGTCTGTTAATTTTAACTGATCATTTCAGCTGCCACCCCAGTCGGTCCTTAGTGGATTAAGCTCCACTATTGTGTTGAGAGTCACCTTCTGGAGGGAGCACATACCCCGCCCCCACCGGGATCAAAGCTCTGCCTGGGGCCTCTGGGTTTGCCTTCTGTCTTTCGGTTTTCCAGTTTTATAGAAATCAGACAACACCCCTTAAAATTTAACAAGGATCTAGCATCCCTCCCAGACCTTTCGAAGGAGTACCTTTTGTCTTTGGACCTTGGGTGCAGCCAGGCCCCTAGGAGCCTGGGATACCTCCTGCTGGAAGGGATAGGCACTAAAGGACAGTGGTGGCCCCTTTTCAAGTTGAAGTTAAGTGTATGGCTCACTTCCCTGCTCTTCTGAGCTTTCTGGCTAGTGGGGGTCCCCGTGCAGGCAGAGGGAGTCTCCCTGCTGCTGCAGTGGTGGCTGGTGGAGGCAACCTCCTGGCTCTCCTGGCCCCGAGACAGGCTGGTCCTTCCAGGCCTCTTCCTGCCTGCTGAGTGGCGTACCTTGCTAACGTTTTCTCCTTTTCTCTCTCTCTCTACAGCATTGTCCCAGATATAGCAGTTGGTACAAAGGTAGGCACTTCTAACTTTGCTTCTTGGTTATGCTCGCTGGGCCTCCTCCCCTTCTTTGCTGTTTTAGACCAGAAGGCACTATTTGACTTCTGAAGGGAAGCTCCCAGTCAGTTTATCATTTGGACTTGGGTGGTAGGGTTTACAGGCCAGGAGCTCTCAAAAACAAAAGGTTTGAGCCCTGTCAGCATCAAGTTGTACAGTTCCGGCTGTCATGGGAGTTTCCAGTGGTTAGATTTGGTGGCTGGGCCCTCAATTCAGAATCTGTCCTCCTTCCTTTACCTCCACAGGCCTTAGTTTGGAACTACTTCTGCCCTGAAATTGAGATGCAAGAATCCTCCTTAATTTAAGTAGGATGTCCTATTTCTTCAGGCTGCTGAAGATAATTTCTTTTGATTTTGATAGGAAGAGTTACCCGCTATGTGGCAGGGGAATTTGGGTCAGACCCTGGACATTTTGTGGAGTGGGGATGGGAGGAAGAGTAGGGGGTCTGGGGCATTTAATTGTTGCTTTTTTTTTTTTTTAAATACTGAGTGCCTTTTAATAACACTGCGACTCAGGGTGATAGTAAATTGACAGAGGTGTTTTTTGAAGTAAAGGAAATGGTGGTGCTGTGGGTGAACTTTAAAATCCAGAGTTGGGGTGAAGGGGCAGTCTGTTCTCCTGTGTGAGATAGGTCAGGACATCCTTGTCAGCCTGTGGTTTTGTTTTTCTCCAAGGTGAAGACCAGACTTTGTGCATTTGAAAGGGGTCAAAACCTGATGTGTAAGGTCCAGGATGGCTGGGTTTACTCCAGCAGAACATGTGCCTTGGGCCTTGGTTGGCCAGCCGCAGGTGCTGGTTAGCTGGTTACTCACTCAGTCCAATCTTCATGGCAGTTGCCATACCTGCCTGTTCCGGCTATAGTTATAATTGGGGAGGGGCTCCCCACCTTCAGGGCCTGTCCTCTGAGCCTCTGCAGGGCGACCCTGATGTGGGTTTCCTAAGTAAATTGTAGCAGGGGGTTTCTGGTCAGTCATTGGAGCCTAGGCCAGGTTTCGGGTTTTCCTGAGTGGGACTGCTGTCTTTACAGGCACAGACGCTGCCTGCCTGATCTTCCTAGAGATAAAACCTGTTTGTTCAGTGTCAGGAGGAGGGAGAGGGACTTTCATCTGAAGCACTTATAACAATCACTGAATATGTCTGGCTTGCAAATAATCCTCTTTCTGGCTTCTGTGGGAGCAACTTTCCAGCTGGATCAGCTCTCAACCAGGGGCTGCCTTTGAGCCCCTCCCCTCCAGTTGCTGGGGGCTTCTTGGTTGGATGGCACTACCTGGACATGATAGGAACATGGAGGCTGTGTCACCTGGAGGGTTGGTCCCCTGGGCAACACAGCCCTTTTCAGGCCCTGGCCAGAGGGCAGTTGGGTGGGTCTGTGCCTAGGGCTGTTTTGGGCACCCAGCTGTCCATTATCCTTCACCCCAAGATTAGAAGATGCTTCTGTTGTAAGCAGGAAGAAGGTTGAAGATGCCCAAGTAGGCATTATCAGTCTGTAGGCCTTTACATTTTTTTATTTTTACTTTTTTTTAAATTAAAAAATTTTTCTTTTGTAGAGACAGAGTCTCACTTTATCACTTGGTAGCGTGCCTTAGCATCACACAGTTCACAACAACCTCCGACTCTTGGGTTCTCTTGCCTCAGCCTCCCGAGTACCTGGGACTACAGGTGCCCACCACAAAGCCCGGCTATTTTTTTGTTTCAGTTTGGCTGGGGCTGGGTTCAAACCCACCAACCATACCAAATCTTGGTATGTGGGGCTGGCCCCCTACTCACTGAGCCACAGGTGCACCCCCCCCCCTTTTTTTTGGCCAGGGCTGGGTTTGAACCCACCACCTCTGGTATATGGGGCTGGTCCCCTACTCCTTTGAGCCACAGGCACTGCCCAATTTTTACTTTTTTTTTCTTTTCTGAGACAGTCTTAATTTATCACCCTAGGTAGAGTGCTATCGCGTCACAGCCCACAGCAGCTTTCAACTACTGGGCTTAGGCTATTCTTTTCCCTCAGCCTCCTGAGTAGCTGGGACTACAGGCGCCTGCCACAAAGCCCAGATATTTCTTTTTTTTTTTTTTTTTTGAGACAGAGCCTCAAGCTGTCCCCCTGGGTACAGTGCCGTGGCATTACAGCTCACAGCAACCTCTAACTCCTGGGCTCAAGCGAGTCTCTTGCCTCCGCCTCCCAAGTAGCTGGGACTACAGGCGCCTGCCACCACACCCGGCTATTTTTTGGTTGCAGCCGTCATTGTTGTTTGGCGGGTCCGAGCTGGGGATTCGAACCCGCCACCTTAGGTGTACGTGGCTGGCGCCTTAGCTGGTTGAGCTAAGCCAGCCCAGATATTTCTTGTTGCAGTTTGTCCAGGGCCAGGTTTGAACCCACCACCCTCAGAATATGGGGCCGGCACCTTACTGAGCCAGTAGGTGCTGCCCTACTTTTTGTTTTTGTAGAGACAGTCTCACTTTGTTGCCCTTGGTAGAGTGTGGTGATGTCACAACTCACAGCAGCCTTCAACTCCTGGGCTTAAGCGATTCTCTTGCCTCAGCCTCCCAAGTAGCTGGGACTACAGGTGCCTGCAACAACACCTGGCTATTTTTTTTTTTCTTTTTGAGACAGAGCCTCAAGCCGTCCCCCTGGGTAGAGTGCCCCCTGGGTAGAGTGCCATGGCATTACAGCTCACAGCAACCTCCAACTCCTGGGCTCAAGCGAGTCTCCTGCCTCCGCCTCCCAAGCAGCTGGGACCACAGGCGCCCACCACAACACCCGGCTATTTTTTGGTTGCAGCCGTCATTGTTTGGTGGGTCCAGGCTGAGGATTCGAACCCGCCACCCTAGGTGTACGTGGCTGGCGCCTTAGCCGGTTGAGCTATAGGCGCCGAGCCAAACACCTGGCTATTTTTTCGTTGCAGTTCGGCCGGGGTCGGGTTTGAATTCACCACTCTTGGTATATGGGGCCGGCACCCTATTCACTGAGCCACAGGTGAAGCCCAACTTTTTTTTTTTTTTTAAACAGAGTGTTACTCTGACCCTGTTCTGGGTAGGGTGCTATGGTGTCATAGCTCATAGCAATCCAACCTGAAACTCTTGGGCTCAAGTGATCTCTTGTATCAGTCTCCCAAGTAGGTGGGACTACAGCTGCCCAGTCTATTTTTAGAGATGAGGTCTTTCTCTTGCTCAGGCTGATCTGAAGCAACCCACTTGCCTTGCTTTACCACCTACCAGAGTGCTGGGATTAGAGATGTGAGCCACCACACCTACCGAGTTTGTAGGCCTTTAGCAGGTAATTGAGAAGTGAGGACCATTATCACTTTTGTAGTACAGGTGGGGCTTTTTCTGTTAATGCTTGGGCAAGTTCAGGCCACACGACAGGGAGAGACTCTCCTGGCATACCTGGCCAGCCTTAAGGCAGTTGGACAACACCCCTGAGCCTCCATCTGTTTCGGCTGCCCTTTCCTGGCTTGTGTCCCCTGCAGGGCTCTGGGTATCCCCATATTGCATGGTGCTGCTCAGCTAACAGCATCTGTGTCGGGTCCTGGTGGGCATGGAGTTTGCCTGCCACAGACAGTTGTGGGCATACCAGGCCATTTGCCCATGGGAACATGATTAGAGCTTCAGGCAGGCAGCCAAAAATACACTTCAAGGAAATTCTGGCACCGCCTGCTACTCCAGTCAAAGACACAGCCAAGATGTCCTTTTTAAGGTCTGTGTGGTTGGCACATGGGAACCGCATGGGTGCCTGGCACCTATCCAGCTTAGGGAGGACCAGCTCTGGTTCCCCAGATGAGAAACTCTGGGCTCCCAGCCTCTGAGCAGGAAGCGGGCAGAAATGACTTATAGTGGATGCTGGGAAAGCCCTGAGGCAAAGCTTTGCCTCTCAGGTGCCCTACCTGTGTTGGGCACACCTGCTGTTCCTGATCACCTCGCTTCTCTGTGGGGATGTTGGTGCTGATGGCCACCTTCCTGCACCTGCAGTTTGTGTGGACCCCCTTGAATGCACAGTACAGGCAAGGTGTAAAGCCGAGGCCCCTGGATTTATAGAAGTAAAGCATAGACATGAGGGTTTGTTTAGCATTTTCCTCCCTTGTCCATGATCTGTATTTATTCTTTGGCCCTGAAACTGGGAACGCACAGGTGCCCTTTGGGTACAGAGTCAGCAAGGGTGTGAGCAGCGCCGCGCCCCAAGCCCTTGTAACCTTTTTTTATTTTTTTCCTTGAGGCAGAGTCTCACTATGTCGCCCTCAGTAGAGTGCTGTGGCATCATAGCAACTTCAAATCTCAAATTCTTGGGCTTAAACAATTTCCTTTCCTACGCCTCCCAAGTAGCTGGGACTACAGGCACCAGCCACAGCGCCCAGCTGTTGCAGTTGTCCTTTAGTTGGCCTGGTCCAGGTTCAAACCAATCAGCCCCAGTGTATGTGGCTGGCGCCCTAGATGCTGAGCTACAGGTGCTGCACCCCTTTGCAGCTTCTTACTTGCTCATTCTCTGCAGCGGGGGGCACTTATAGGATTTGCCTAAGGGCCTGTGAGAGCTGCTGGGTCCTGGATTGCGTGGCCTCTCAAGTCTGAGTTCAGGGGCTGACCCATTCTTTGGGTCATTCCATCTGTGTACGTGGCCTCCTGCAGTACAGTGGGTTGGAGGCATGAAGGAGCCCCAGGGTCTTTGGATAGGGTTCTGGGAGAGCACACCTACATCCCTACTTGGTCTGGGTATGAGATCTGTGTGTGGGGAGTGAAGGGGCAGAGGGAAGGCAAGGCTGGGGAGGAAGCTTGTTGGTCTTTTCTTGTCCAGCCTGGGGGATTGGAGCTGAGATCCTGTGGGAGGAGGCCATGGTGACCTTGCCTGCATACTGTTTCCCCAAAAAGAAGACACTGTCTTGCATTTTTTTCTTAAGACACACTAGGGCTTATTTTCAGGGGATGTCTTATTTTTATTAAATATAATACAACAATCTACTTTTTTTTTTTTTGAGACAGGAGCCTTAAGCTGTCCCCCTCGGTAGAGTGCCGTGGCATCTCAGCTCACAGCAACCTCCCACTCCTGAGCTCAAGCGAGTCTCCTGCCTCAGCCTCCCAAGTAGCTGGGACCACAGGCGCTTGCCACCTTGGGTGTATGTGGCTGGCACCTTAGTCACTTGAGCCACAGGCACTGAGCCAACAATCTACATTTATTAAAATACATTTAAGTCATCTTTTTCTGGAACCTGACAGGAGGAGCTGACCTTCTTGGTGGAGCTGGTGCTAGTGATACATGAACGCCTTTCCCCTAGCCATTCGCATGTGCACAATAGGATGCTGGTTACCACACGTGCACCCGTGCAAGTGTGAACAGCTCAGAAAGGAGCTGTGGCAGATAAGAGGTGTTACTTGTCTTAGAGGTGTTACTCCTCTTTCTTACCACTCCCCACGGAAATGCATGGCGTGGCTATGCAGATAATGCTGCATAGCCACTCCCATCACCAGGTTTTATTATTGGGGTAGGGCTTATATTAACATGCATAGAGGCTCGGCGCCTATAGCTCAACCAGGTAAGGCGCCAGCCACGTACACCTAAGGTGGCGGGTTTGAATCCCCAGCCCGGACCTGCCAAACAACAATGACGGCTGCAACCAAAAAATAGCCCGGGCGTTGTGACCGGCGCCTGTGGTCCCAGCTACTTGGGAGGCAGAGGCAAGAGACTCGCCTGAGCCCAGGAGTTGGAGGTTGCTGTGAGCTGTAATGCCACGGCACTATACCCAGGGGGACAGCTTGAGGCTCTGTCTCAAAAAAAAACAAAAACAAAGCATGCATAGAAATCCTGCTAGGGCTTTTGGGGGGGGGGTAGGTCTTATTTTGGGGGAAACATGGTACTAGTTTCTCTTCACATGATTCTGTTTGAAGGGTCGGGTTAGGGGGTCTTACTTGTTGCCCAGAGATGGAGGCCCTTCCTCTGTTTCCTGAGATGGTTCCTGTCCCTAGGTATCCAGGAACAGACTTGAATGGCTTGTGGGATGGGAGCTATCCTTGGGGTGTCTGGGCCCTAATCCCTATAGAGGTCTAATGCTTGCAGTGTCTGTTAAGTTCTTGTGCTTTGGCTTGGCGCCTGTGGCTCAAGTGGCTAAGGCGCCAGCCACATACACCCTAGATATGGAGTGTTCGAATCCAGCTCGGGCCTGCCAAACAACGACGGCTGCAACCAAAAAATAGCCAGGCATTGTGGCGGGCGCCTGTGGTCCTAGCTACTTGGGAGGCTGAGGCAGGAGACTTGCTTGAGCCCAGGAGTTGGAGGTTGCTGTGATGCCACGGCACTCTACCCAGGGGGACAGCTTGAGGCGCTGTCTCAAAAAAAAAAAATTCTTGTGCTTCAGGGTCCTTAGACCTGTTTTTTTGTTTTCTGTGTCACTAAGGACTGTTACCAACATCTCCAATTTCATTTTTTTTTTTTTTTTTTTTTTTTTTTTTTTTCATTGAGACAGAGCCTCAAGCTGTCCCCCTGGGTAGAGTGCCGTGGCATTACAGCTCACAGCAACCTCCAATTCCTGGGCTCAAGCGAGTCTCCTGCCTCTGCCTCCCAAGTAGCAGGGACCACAGGCGCCCGCCACAACGCC
>CAUYTI010036303.1:0-12964 GCA_963575145.1 Galago senegalensis | reverse complement strand
GTTCTTCCTTTTCCAGTTGCTTAAGATGTCCCATTAAGTTGTTGACTTCCTCTCTTTCTGTTCTCTTGAGGAAGGCTTGTAATGCTATAAATTTCCCTCTTAGGACTGCCTTTGCAGTATCCCAGAGGTTCTGGTAACTCGTATCTTCATTATTATTATGTTCTAAAAATAAAAACAAGTAATTTTTAGGACAGGTATGCCCTCTGCACTATTTCGGCTTTTCTCAGGTTTAGATGTTTTTCTCGTGATTAGACCAGGGTTATATGATTGGGGGAGGAAGAACACAAATTTATGTCTTGTCACTTATATTAAAAGAAAATCATTTATTGTTTATCTGACATTCAAATTGAAAGGGGATTACGGCATTCTATCTATAAATCCTGTAACAAGCAGCCAAATATGGAAGCTACTGGAAATGAAGAGAGAGAGCAGAGATCAGAGGAATAAAGCTGCCCAAAGGCACTGCAGAAGACCTGGAGCTCAAGGAGTATTTCTTCTCAACGGCTTACAAAACAGTACCTAAAAATAGCTAAGGATTTAAAACTATAATGCACGTGTTTAAATCCAAGTAAAATGCTTCTTAGTCTAAATCTTTCACTAAATCAAAGAATTGTTGACTTTTAAGTTTAATGACAAGCTAGGACACAATTTAATGTAATATTCAGGAATAAGAAATCCAGAATCTTTAGGGTGGCGCCTATGGCTCCAGGAGTAGGGTGCCAGTCCCACAGTCCCATATGCTGGAGGTGGTGGGTTCAAACCTGGCCCTGGCCAAAAAACTGCAAAAAAAAAAAAAAAAAAAAAAAAAACTGCAAAAAAGAAAAGAAAGAAAGAAACAAAAATAAATCCAGAATCTTTGACCAAGGGAGCTGAATTTGGGGGATTCTGACTCTCTGTGCAGGGGAGGAGCAGGTCATAGCACGGGGGTATCAGGAACTAGCAATAAATTTCCTCATATCTGGCATGCTTTACAAACTTCACAAGCATATTTTAAAATATAACTCATATATACATGCATATAAAGTCCTTTTAACCTGAAATATCAACATTTTTTTTCTGTGTGTTTAGAGCAATTGTGGAGATTTGCTACAACTCTAGAAAGGATGAAACATAGGAAGATCAAAAATTCTACTTAATAAAAAAATCTGTTCATTAACACAAGGAGAAGATAAATATTTGTGAGTCCATACTGATATAAACAAATAAACGGGGAAGGACAGACAAATCTCCTATCCAAAAGTGAATGATTTATGTAGATATTTTACCCTCAAGAACAGGTATAACTTTCCACTTCTTAAGTGTAGGGTGTGTATTTTCTTTCCTTTATTTTCTTTCCTTCCATAATGTGTATTTTCTTTCCTTCCACATTATGGAAGGAAAGAAAATAACTTCATAGTGAAGAAAATTAACTTCACTAACTTTACAGTAAAGAAATTAACAACACTACCTCAGCAGGTAATCCAGGTTAACATCAGAAGTGACAGGTCATGTTGATAGTGTGTTCCCTTGAATGATGTGATGAGAATGGCACCTTACTTCTGTGGTCTTCTTCCCCCAAACCAATAATCCTAATCCTTACCTCATTATTAAAAGAGAAAAACATCAGACAAATTCCAACAGGGGCTCATCCTATAAAATATCTAACCAGTACTCCTAAAACTAGTGACAGTCTTAAAAACAAGGAGTGTCTAAGAGCAGTCCCAACCAAGAGAAGTTGTAACTGTAAGTGGCTCTCCTGAAAGAGCTCCTGGGACAGGAAAAGGACATTAGGTGAAAACTAAGGACATCTGAATAAAGTATATGCTTTTTGATATATCATTGTTGGCTCATTAATTGAGGCCAATATTCCATACTGATGTAAGGTGTTAATAACAGGAAAAAATTGGTATGTCTATACAACTTTTATGGAAACATAAAAATAGTTTTAAAAAATCTATTCAGCCTATATAGCATGTGCTTATTTTGTTCCACTTCTTTCTTAAATCTATCTTAAAAAATCTATTCAGCCTATATAACATGTGCTTATTTTGTTCCACTTCTTTCCACCCATTGGCTCATAAATTTGGTGTCTCCAGAATAATTCAACTTTATCAGGGTCATTCATTCTGGAAAAAAAGGCACCCACTGCCTACAGGAATATGGAACACGGCTGGGAGGGGAGAGGAATAGGGGCACACAGCACACAGGGAGAGTGTGACCAGGGTGATAAACTCATGCAAGTTCCTGCGGGGACATAGAGTGGAAGAGAAGGGTCCTGCTGTGGGGCCAGGGAGCAATGCATGAAGGGGTGACCCCACTCCTGCTGCATCTGGAAACTTGCTGAGATATCAGCAAGCAGAGTTGGGCATCTGAAGATCATTGTCCTAAGAAACAGTTGAAGAAACTGGAGGGATTAGATATGATTAAAAACCCAAAGCTGAGCAAAGATCTATGGGCTGCCTTTGAATATCTGTAGGCCACTCAAATGGAGGCAGAAGCACATCTGTGTGTCACTGCATTAAAGGACAAGAGACCAGGCCAGAGAGTAATTCCAGATGGCAGATTTAGCCTTACAAAGGCAAGACATTTACAAAAATTTAGCACCAAACAATATTTTGTTTGAAAAGAAAATGAACCCTTTCTCTTGAAAAATCATCAGAGATCTGACTACAAAGGAGAAATATAGGGGCCCATACTCAATCAGAATTTTATGTTCACACTTTTTGAAAACATGATGACTAAGTCAGAATTTTAAATGTTTTAATGAATATATTAGTTATAAAAACATTTAATGTAAATAGCCCATTATAGTCATAAGGGCAATATATGATGTGCTTCTCTTCAATGAGCAAGTGGAACATATGAAAGAGAAATTCAGCCAAAATGTATTCAGGTAGGCATCAATCAACTGCGCAGTCTCATAAAAGAATGATGAGGAGAAAACTGAAGTTGGATGAATAACAGAACAGACCACTGCTTTGATGACAAACTCAATAAAAGTGTGTTATGTAGCCAGACGAGCGTCCTGAGAACAAGTCTGACAGAGCAATTTAATGTCCAGGTAAGTCAGCACGTTCTACAGAGATCCTGGGGAACAATATCTCATGGTCATCCTGTTAAGTACCATTGACATGCATATTTCATAAGGATGACAAAGTCATTGATATAGAGGCAAAATATACTGCATCTTACCCGCTGTGTCACATAAGGTTATGATATATTCTAAGCACAGACCTTGCCAACATTCTTGCACAAAAGGCATTAATTCATTTTTCTAATGATGAATGCAGAGCCGCCATCAAGAAAAAGTATAAATCAGCTGGCTTTTATATCCAACATGTTCATCTCCTCCCCTTTCCTATGAGGGATCAGCTGGCCAACTGCCTTGGACCTCACAGTCCACTGAGTTCCAAGGTTAAAAGTTTCCAAGGAGCAGATAAGCATAATTCAAGGTCTACTCACAATTGGTGAGATGCAATTGTTTGTAAAAAGATGTTAAAGAAAGGAAACATTATTCCAGGATTGCCTGTGCCCCTGTAATCTTGAAGAAAATTAGTGTACAACAGTGGTTTTCAACCAGGGCTGATTTTTGTGCCCCAGGGAACATTTGGGAATTAGGTTGTTGCACCTGGAGGGAAGGAGTATGGACATCTAGTGAATACAAACAAGGGGTGCTACAAAATATTCTACCATGCATAGGATGCCCCACCATAATTGTCTATCCCAAAATGTCCACAGTGCTGAGGCAGGAGAACCCTACTTATAGGAAATATCCAGCTTGTATCTTATTCCAACTTTTGAAAGCCAAACAAAAAACACATTTTCAGTGAACACCTGCACCAGCAGGTCACACACTGAGCATCTGCTCATTGTCACATTGTGCACTTCCTCATTCCTCAGGGTCAGGAAAGCTTTTTCCTGGTGTCAACTTTGATTCCCTTCAGTCACAGACCCACCCTCCCTCCAATAGGCAGCCCCTCTACAAACCTGGGAATGTCCCTCCATGTGTGGCCTGACTCACAGAGCCCCTGCCCACCCAAGCAGCACTTCCACATGCCTTATCTCAGGCCCATGGGTGCAACTAGATTGGGCTCACAGGGTGGAGGAAAAATCAAAGGAATATCATAAAATGAAAAGAGCCAGGAAGTCAGCTCCTAGTCTCCTGGAAGGAGGACTCTGTGTTAAGTCCTGGTGACAAGGTAGGAAAAATGAGTCTCAAAGGCCAGAACAAGTTTATGCTGCATCACTTAAACACTTGGAAACCACGAGTCATTCCTAACAATTTTACAAAAAGTAAAACAGAGTTATACTCTTCTGGGTCATACTTTCCTCTGTCCACCCATCCCTATTAATGACTATTCCAGGGATAAATATGTACTATGTTTCCTTCAGTAATACTGGAACCTCAAATTTTTTAAGTTAAGAAAGAATATGGACCCAAAACATTTGTACCCCTGTAATACTTTGACATAAACAAAAGATAAATAAATACATGTAAAAGAGGAGCAAATAAACTAATATACACAAGGGGGAAAGAAAGAACATGAAGTGATTTTTCTCATCTATTCTCAGCAATAGGAATTTATTAAAACAAATATAATTTTCTTCTCTATATAGTTCATTTTGGAATAATAAATAAATGAAAAATTTTCCCTGGTATCCAATTTAATAAGACTGCAATTAGGAAACTCAACATACAAAACAATGCCACTAGAGTTGTAGTGATTAAATCACTCGTGGTGCAAATAAAACAGCCCCACCTCAGGGAGAAGATTCACAGTCTCAGAGTCCTGGTGATACACAGACCAGTTCCTCTAATTTCATGCAAGACTCTCATTTTTTAGCCATCATTCATCCACTTCTCTAATTTCTCCCTCTTAAATACTCTTATTAATTTACAATTTCTAATTTTTAATTTTTTTTAAGAGACAGTGTCTCACTTTATCACCCTTGGTAGAGAGCTGTGCCATCACAGCTCACAGCAACCTCCAATTCCTGGGCTTCAGTGATTCCCTTGCCTCAGCCTCTCGAGTAGCTGGGACTACAGGAGCCCACCACAACACCCAGCTAATTTTTGTTGCAGTTTGGCTGGGGCCGCTTCGAACCAACTACCCTCAGTGTATGGGGCCAACACCCTACCCACTGAGCCACAGGTGCTGCCCACAATTTTTAATGTTTTTTATTTAATGTACAATTTTTAATATTGATATCTATTTCATAGATCAACTGTGAGAAGAAACGTTAATAATACATGTATTACAAGTGAGAGCATAAAATTAGATTACAATGAAAGAAGAATCAGAGCAAGCTAAAAGTTTTCACTTATTTCAACAAACTCCTATCAACTAATTACCCAAACATTTATCAGTTTCAATGCATTAACATAGAAAAAAATCCTCAGAATCTAGTATTCTCATCATGAGAATTGTGAATATTAATCTAGGCATAGTGGTGCTTGCTGGTAGTCCCAGATACTTGCAAGGCTGTGGAAGGACTATTTCTTGAACTCAGAAGTTCAAGTGTGTCCTGGGCAACATAGCAAGACCTCATTTTTCAAAAAAACTTCTCCATAATAATTATAATTTATATTCAAGAATTATCTGGTGAAAAATAACATGCATGGGGCAGCTCTGTAGCTTAGTGAGTAGGGTGCCACCCCATATACCAAGGGTGACTGCTTTGAACCCAGCCCCAGCCAAACTGCAACAAAAAACAGCCAGGCGTTGTGGCGGGTGCCTGCAGTCCCAGCTACTCAGGAGGCTGAGGCAGGAGAATTGCCAAAGCCCAAGAGCTGGAGGTTGCTGTGAGCTGTGACACCACAGCACTCTACTAAGGGCAACAAAGTGAGACTCTGTCTTGAAAAAAATAAAATAAAATAACATGCATGGTCTTAACATTCACCATGCTAGGGTAGCCATCATCCCCTGGCTGCTTCTGTGAAGGAAGGGAAAGCCTCAAATTATATGGTAAGTCATGGGTGTAGAGGCCAGTAGGAATTTCAGGACAGCAGGACAGCATTTTATTTGCCTTCTAGCCCAGTGTGCTATGCACATGTCTGAAATAGACCACTAAGTACAGATATATGAAAATCAATTGTTTATGACTTAAAAAGTAAGTTGTGTATGTACCTAGTTTTCCCTTAAATTATAAGTCCTGGCTGGGCACCTATAGCTCAAGCAGCTAGGATGCCAGCCACATACACCAGAGCTGACAGGTTCTAATCCAGCCCAGCGCCAAACAATGACAACTACAACCAAAAATTAGCCGGGCACTGTGGCAGGCACCTATAGTCCCAGCTACTTGGGAGGCTGAGGTAAGAGAATGGCTTAATCCCAAGAGTTTGAGGTTGCTGTGAGCTGTGACTCCACAGCACTCTACCTAGGGAGACAGCTTGAGACAGTCTCAAAATAAATAAATAAATAAGTCCCTCAGAGCTATATGGCCAACTCCCATAGTATTTGCTACATTGACCAGAATTTCAACCAAAACCTAATCTGTAAGCAATCTCTTTAAATAAGGGTAACCTCTTGCAACAGAGCTGAAACCTCAACAAACTAGATTTATTCTTTCCTGAGATAGCACCAGAAAATTCACTTTTTAAATCCTGTTGAAAGCTATTTCTAAATGTGCATTTATACCTTTCCTCCAGATTTAAGTCTAAGGGAAACTTTTTTTCTTTGGCAATGAATCTGCACGCTTGTTTGCTTCAAGAGAGGAGATCAGAGATTTCTTCTTTCTCCCCCAACCCTGTCTCCTTGGTCTAGCTGACACAAGATGATGAAACCTGTACAGAATGGAAAGGAACAGATAGACAAGGAAGTCTATGAATTCAGGTGAGACACAGAAAATTAGTAGAGTATTAAAGTTCCCACCAAATCAGTTTTTGCTTGGCATTTTTCAAATTGAAATAGAAACATCCTGGGGGGGGAGGGGAATGGGAGGAGGGAGGGGGTTTGGAGGGATTACTTTTGAGGTTTGTCTTATAGGGGTACAGGTGAATCTTTCTAAGAATAGAATGTGAACGTTCTAAAGCAATAACTGAGAAAATGACATGAAGGCTGTGTTGACCAGTTTGATGGAAGTATTTCAGAATGCATGTGAAAACCCCACACGTTACCCCAGAAGAATATCAATGTACATAGTTAAAATTCAATAAAAAAAAAAAAAAAAGAATTGGGTAAGGCACGCCTGTAAAGCAATAAAATTTTAAAAATCTGAGAAAATTAGCAATGAGATATAGACCCGTACTTTGAGAAGCAAAATCTGATTAAGTAGTAAATAAGATGATGAGCCTAATTAGTAATGAGAAATGCAAAGTTAAACAACTGTGAAATACCTTGAATACATGTTATCATTAAATATTACAACTAGCAAAGTTTAAATGAATGTATAGTGTTATATCTTTAGGGCAAGAAACACAGGAACAACACCTGGAAAAGGTTACTTCTAGGGCATACATGGGATTGAGATAGGAATGAAACCCCCCTTTGTCTATCTTTTTATGTAAGTGTGACTTTTGAACCATGTGGAGATTGTGCATATTCAAAAATGAAAACAATGTAGAAGGGAGTGAAACACAATTCATAAAAATGAAAACCAGAAGAAACATATAGATCTAATTGTATAAGAAACTGGTAACCCCAGGATCATTTAGGTATCTTCCAAAGTTAGTTTATTGACTTTACACCCTTAAATAACTGACACATAAAATGAAATGTGAACGAGGAGTTCAAGTGTAGCCCAGTCAACACAGCAAGACCTCTAAATTAAATTCTAAAATTAAATTAAATTTCTTTTTCAGAACTGTGAATAAATAATGAATTTTAGGCAGCACCCGTAGCTCAGTGAGTGGGACGCTGGCCACATACACTGAGGCTGGCAGGTTTGAACCTGGCCCAGGCCAGCTAAACAACAATGACGACTGCAACAAAAAAAATAGCCGGATGTTGTGGTGCACACCTGTAGTCCCAGCTACTCAGGAGGCTGAGGCAAGAAAATCGCTTAAGCCCAAGAGTTTGAGGTTGCTGTGAGCTGTGATGTCACAGCACTCTACCAAGGGCAACACAGTGAGACTCTGTCTCCAAAGGAAAAAAAAATTTTAATAGCATTAGTTGGTAATGTCATTGGTGAAGTAATATTAGAACTGTTTTGTTTGTATTTGTAGAACAGAACAGATGAGTAGACACATTTCAGGAAGTGAAGGTTAAATGCAGTATGAACTACATACACACAGGGAACAGGGTGGGGTGAGGAGGAAGCATGTGGTGTCTTGAGTTTGTGATTTTAGTATGAACTCCTGATCTATGTTTCAATGCCTAGGAGAAAATATTTACAATTACCATTCCACATTATATAAAAGCAGGGTTTCTTGGAGAAACATGGTAGATTCAAAGGCCATAGCAGAGAAATTATGATGTGAAATTTGAGTATTTTCTTGTGTTGAAAGCAAGGAAGTGCCCCACATCTGGCAGTATAGCCAACTGTTCAACCTAAGGAGATCCCTTTGCTGTAGTTTAAGTACTATACAGTGATGCCTCATAATACAGAAATAAAGAATCCCTTATGATGTACAGATACCACAAAAGGATGTAGAGGTGGTAGGTGAAAGAAAAGTTCCCTTTTACAGTATATCCTTTAACTTGAGAGAAACCTGGTCAAATTAGAAAGTCCCCATTTTGCAAACCCCAATCGAATAAATAATTCAGGAAGTAATGATGAAAGGAGACACATCAGGTGGAAGTTAATGAGAACTAGGATGTCCCTATGTTTCCACAGTTCCTGTCTTGAGGTCTTGGTACTTGTTCTCTGTGTGAGTGAAGCCCCTGTGTCTGGCATGAGCTCTTGGAGCTGAGACCTGGGCACAGAGAGAACTTATAGTCTGAAGTAAGAGGTTAAGACAGTCTATGTGTGAATGAGGTATTCGTATGGGTGAAGGGGTCTAGGCATAGAATTATTCCTCCAGTGGGCCACATGTGTCCAGGTTGAGAACCACTGGATGTGCAAAATTTATTTTAAAGATAAAACTTTATTGTACTTCCCTAAATGGAAAACCAGTTTGACCATAAAGAGAAGAGAGTAATAGCTGTAGATATAATAGCGATATACTGAATTTAAAAGAGATTGGTTAGTTTTAGAGCTGTTACAGATATGCTTACTTCTTCACAAATGAAAAAGACTAAGAGAACTGCAACAGGAATTGCTTCCCAACCAGTGATTCAGTGCTGTCAGTGCCTTATTCTTCCATGGTGTGCACCCAGTGGGGTCCTGAGTTGGTCCATTCCTTTTCTCTTAGAGACCCAGCAAAGGCAACAAACAGAACTTGGCCTGATTTTGCAGCACAACTGGGATAACAAATATTTATAAGCAGTAGTTGAAGGGAGGCCTACATCTAAGAGGAAAAAGATATTATAGAGGCCAGCCACTGTGGCTCACAACTGTAATCCTAGAATTCTGAGAGTGTGAGGTAGGAGGATTGCTTCTTCTCAGGAGTTCAAGACCTGAATAAGCAAGAGTGAGACTCTGTCTCTACTGAACATAGAAAAATTAGCTGGGCATTGTGGTAGGAGCCTGTATTCTCAGCTACTTGGGAGGTTAAGGCAGGAGGATTGCTTGAACCCAGGTGTTTGAGGTTGCTATGAGCTAGCCTGACGCCATGGAACTCTAGCGTGGGTGACAGAGGGAGACTGTATCTCAAAAGAAAACAAACAAAACAAGACAAAAAACAAACCCCCAAACAAACCAAAAGAAAAAATACAGTAGAACCTTCATAGCTGACCACCTCCCCACAATGACCCCCTCCTTAAGTTGACCTAATTTTCATAGACAAGACATGGAGCACATGTAGGTGTCAGCACAGTAGACCTAGTTCCTTATGTTGACCACCTCCATATGTTAACCAGTTTGTTACAGCCCCTTGGGTGATCAATTTAAAGAGATTCTACTGTTTTGGTGAAGTAGTTAAAGGCACTCCATTGTCGTTGCTAATCCACCATGTTGACTTCTGATTAATCCCAATCTCAGGAGTGCCTCCAAGATTTCCACTTCATTTACTGTTCCTTGTGTAAACCAAAAGAACCTTGATATTTCATAGACTAGTACTTACCATAAACACTGCCTTTAGGAAGTGATAGGCTATGACAAAAATAGAGCATTGTTGTCCATCTTTGAAGGTCAACTCTGAATGCTCTGCATGTTTGTTCTGGAGCCCATGTACCCTTCCCTATGGTATGTAAGTTCTGGGTCTTGGGGGTAGTGCTACAGAAGATACCTACCTGTCTTGTGGCCACTTAAGCCCACAATTCTGTCCATAAGTTTCCCCAATAAACCACCCTCTACCAACAAGTTGGATTCGTCTGCCTTGTTCTTTGTTTTCTTAGCTCCTTCTGCATTTGCAGGTTGCTTTGTGTATACATCCCTTTCACAAAATAGTATTTGACATCAGAAAGTGAGGGTTCTGGTGTTGTGTGGTCTGTGGAGACAACTAACCTACTGACTGCAACTTTAGCATGAAAAGCAACCTCAAAGTTCAACTGTGCACCCCTTGGTTATGTTACAGATGGTTCAATGTTGTACCAGAGAGCTTGCCTGAGGTCTCTAAGGAACATCAGGGGCAATGCTTATACGAAAGGTAAAATTAAAAGCCCACCATTTCTCACTTAAGGAAACTCTGGCCTCAATACAGGTTGATAACTGACTAGGGTCACACAGCCATCAACACAAGGGAAGGTTTCTGGAATCCCAATGTCTCACCACCAAATCCTGTGGCATTCCTTGGAGAGAACAAAATCACAAATTGTATGTGCGAAATAAAGACCTGTTAGGGGGTCACACAATCCAATTTTCAGATCAATACAGAGGCCTGGGAGGAAGGAGAATGACTTGTCCCTGGACAAAGATGATGATGACTGGACATCCACAGAGCCACTGCCACCTGCGTGGTCACCATGTGCCCTCCTCAGGCTCTCTGAATCCTCAATGCAACCCTACAGAGGCAAATTCCAATGTCCTCACTTTGCAGATGGGGACACTGAGGCACAGAGTGTGTGTATCGTCCCCTAAGCCCCCAAACAAAAAGGAGGCAGAACAGGGGCTTCAAACATTATTTCACAAAAGGGGAAAGTGAGGCTCAGAGAGGGTGAAAGAGTACCAGCTCACCCTCCTTGGACTGGGGGGTACAGGGCAGGTGGCCCCACAGCCCTTGTTCAGAACCCACGGACCTACTATGTCACAGCTGAACTAGGCGGACCATTACCATGGAAACCGGGACATACATACATATATATGTATATATATATACACACACACACCGCATTCCGTAACCAGGCCAAGAACTGGAGTCTCGTTCACCTCGCGGGGCAGCTCTAGAACCAGCATTTCCAGCGTTGGTCATGAGGCCCAGAGCACCTGGATTACGTAGCCCCAACCTCCTCACACCGAGACCTGAGACAACATCCAGTCCATCAAAGTTTAACACAGGGCCATGGAACCTGAGTAACTCGTCTGTGGCCTTAGGGCCGGTTGTAAAGGGCTTGACCATCATTTGTGGGCACCTCTGATTATGTCACGGTAACACATTTCATTCCCTCCGCACTGGAGTGGTGACGTCATGTGCAGAGCCCTCAGTGGAGACAATGAGCACATGCGCCTGGAGGAGGGAGGCACAGGGGCAGAGGTGGACCAGGGTTGGGGTTGCTGTGGGGTGGTTGTGGGTATATATTTATTTGTTTGTTCATATATTATTGAGAAGGAGTCTTACTATGTTGCCCTCAGTAGAGTGCCTTGGTGTCACAGCTCCCAGCAACCTCAACTTTTTGGACTCAAGCATTTCTCTTGCCTCATCCTCCCAAGTAGCTGGGACTACAGGTGCCGGCTACAAGGCTGGGCTATTTTTGTTATTGTTGTCATTGTTGTTTCTAGAAGGCCCCAGTTGGGTTCAAACCCACCAGCCACATGGTCAGTGCCCTAACCATTGAGCTACGGGCACTGAGTGGGTGGGTGGGTTTGGTTTATTTAAACAATCCGTTGGTGCAGTGGCTCACTCGTGTTATCCTAGGACTCTGAGAGGCTGAGGGGGTGGCTTGCTTGAGCTCAGGAGTTTGAGGCCAGCCTGAGCAAGAGTGAGACCCCCACCTCTACTAAAAATAGAAAAATTACCCAGGCATCGCAGTCCAGGCAGGCACCTGTAGACCCATTTACTAGGGAGGCCGAGGCAGGAGGATTGCTGGAGCCCATGAATTTTAGGTTGCTGTGAGCTGTGATGCCATAGTACTTTACCCAGGGGGACAGATTGAGACTTTGTCTCAATAGTGATAATAATAATAAATAAACATGCAGGCTTCTATGTGCCAGTGCTTGGTCAGTGTGCAGAGATCTTTGTCCTGACTCACTGGCTCTTCAATCTCTGTCTCCCAGCTTCCCAGTGCCTCCTGTCCACTCTGCTTGAACCCAACGTGAGTTATGTGGTTTTAGGCGGTTGAACAGCATCCCTGGCCTACACCCGCTTGATGTTAGAAGAATCCTCCCTACCTTTCCACTCCCAGTTGTGACAATCAGAAATGTCCCCAGATACTTCCAGATGTACCCTAGAGGCTAACTGAAATAAAATTTTAAGGCTCCCTCCAGCAACTGATTAGACCCCCTCTTGGCCAAGGGGATCCCTAAAACTGAGTTGCTAGCCTTGAGAAAGGGGATCAGACGTGCCTCATCATGACCCCTTCCTTTCTTAGAGATGTCCTTTGTGACTCAATAGGACTTAGGCCATGTAAGACATACCTGCAGGTTCTCAATACACACAGCAAACCACTTGAGTCTAAATATATGTCCTTTGTCTCTGATTAGCAGACTCTTTTTTTTATTAAATGATAGCTGTATACATTAATGCAAACATGGGGTACAGTGTAGTGTTTTCATATACAATTTGAAATACTTTCATCAAGCTGGTTAACATAGATTTCATGTCATTTGCTTAGTCATTGTGTCAAAACAT
>CAUYTI010036302.1:0-10563 GCA_963575145.1 Galago senegalensis | reverse complement strand
AAAGCTATAACCCTAGCCCTCTGGGAAGGTGAATTGGGTTAATTTTTTTTGCAACCTCCCCGTTATAAAAAAAAAAAAAAAAAAAAAAAAAAAAAAAAAAAAAAAAAAAGATAGGAAGACAATCCAGGCATTGTGGCAAGCGCCTATAGTCCCAGCTACTCTAGAGGCTAAGGCAGGAGGATCACTTGAGGATCCTTGAGCCCAGGCATTTGAGGTTACTGTGAGCTATGATGACTCCACAGCACTCTACCCAGGGCAACAGAGTGAGACTCTGTCTCAATAAAAAATAAAAAAAAAAATTAAGTGATAGAGGAAAAAAATAATGATATTCCTAAAAAAAACAGTAATAGTAGTAGGTAAGACATATCTTACATTGCAATTAATTCCTTATCATGGTAGCATATAGGAAATACAATTATAACTTTAGTAAAACTGGTTAGAATTAGTTGAACAAGGTTGGCACAGTGGTGCACACCTGTAGTCCTAGCTATTTGGGAGACTAAGGCAGGAGGATCATTTGACCCTGTAAGTTCAAGGCTGCAGTGGTTATGGTTGCACCTGTGAATAAATAGCCACTATACTCCAACCTGGGCAACATAATGAGACCCTGTCTCTAAAAAAATAAAATAAAATTACTTGAGCATCTGGGACTAAATTGCAGTGAAATCCAATATAGTCTCCCTATCACTTTAGGAATCTTGATACTTAATGAACTAAAAATAGTCTTTTATCAAGCAGTGTTATACTATACTATATGAATGGACTTCAGAAAAAATTATTTAAAGGACAGATTTTCAAGTCTCTAGCCATTGTGCTTTTTTTTTCAAGGCCTCAGCCAGAAAACTGAAACCAACCCCACCACGGCCACGGAGCCTCCATGAAAGAATATTAGAAGAAATTAAAGCAGAAAGAAAACTGCGTCCTGTCTCACCAGAGGAGATTAGACGTAACAAATTATGTGAGTCTGCTGCTTTCTGCACTCTCAGAGTCATCTTCTAGGACAGTGTCTTTAGACAACCAGCCCCATGAAAATAGTGGTGCAAAGGAAAGGTGATCCAATGAGTTTCCATTCCTTGTTGCTCTCTCTCTCTCTCTCTTTCTCTTACACACACACCCTTGCAGTTATTGAAGTTTACACATGAAATTCCTAAGCTAGGAAATGCTTTTACCTATCTGATACTGAACTGTGTGAGAGCATCATGACATAATGGAAAGAACTCTGCCAGTTTCTAGACTGAGGTTTTAGAGAGAGTCTTTTACCGCTAATTATATTCTTCATTGGCAGAAAGCATATAAAAAATTTTTCTTACCAGCTGGACACACGGGCTCTTGCCTATAATCTCAGCACTTTGGGAAACCAAGGTGGAAAGAGCGCTTGAGATTAGGAGTTTGAGACCAGCCTGAATGACATATCTTCTCTATAAAAAATAAAAAAAAATTGCTACTTGGGAGTCTGAGGCAAGATAATCACTTAAGCCCAAGAGTTATAGGTTGCTGTGAGCTGTGACACCACGGCACTCTACTGAGCACGACATGGTGAGACTCTGTCTCAGAAAAAAAAAAAAAGTAGAAAAATTGACTAAGCACCTGTAGCTCAGTGGGTAGGGCATCAGGCACATACAGCAGGGCTGGCAGGTTTGAACCCAGCCCAGGCCTGCTAAACAAAAATGATAGCTACAACAAATAAATAGCCAGCACCTGTAGTCTTGGCTACTTGGGAGGATGAGGCAAGAGAATCACTTACGCTTAAGAGTTTGAGGTTGCTGTGAGCTGTGACAACACAGTACTATACTGAGGGCAACATAGTGAGACTCTGTCTCCAAGAAAAAAAAAATCTGTGTGTGGTGTTGTGTACCTATAGTCCCAGCTATTCTGGACTAAGTTAGGAGGATCCTTGAGCCCAGGAAATTGACATTGCTGTGAGCTATGATAACACTCCTGTACTGCAGCCTAGGCAATAGAAGACTCAAAAAAAAAAATTTTTTTTTCCTCTTACCTTCATTATGGCTTTTCTGTAAGAATTAAATAGGATTGTGGTAAAAATACTTTATAGGTTATAATGCATATATAAAGATAATGTTTTGCACTTTAGAAACATAAATACACATAGTTTTATTTCATGTTTCTATCTTAATTATGGGATTAAAGTTATGAAATTGTCAATTATTTGATATGTAACTTATCCCTAAATGTCCTTTATATTTATTATGTTTAATTTTTACTGTGTACTATAAGCATACATTGATTTATAGCAAGGTTATGTTATGTTTGGAAACATTTTTGTTTTATATGTCTCTCCTCCAATTTGTATGATTGAAGATGTATAAAGAGTTCATAGAAATTTCCTTTTAGAAAACAGATTACAATGTTACTTGAACAGGAAAAGAACCTGTTCTGTGGCACCACACTCTGCTAGTTTTCTCCTCAGACCTCATTCTTGCTGTCTCCAAATCATGGTCCTTAAAATGTCTGTACTGGGCCTCTCCTCCCAGAGCAGCCACACCCTTTCTACATTAGTTGTCATAGGCTGCCTTCTAGCTCCCAGTGTACGATGCACACCTTTAAAAGTTCAGACCTAGACATCCAGCTGTCTGCTAAGAAAGGGCCTCTTTATATCCTACAAGCAGGACAAACCCAGCATGTCTGCAAGGGAGCTCATATTCTCTCACCCTAAATAATAATGTCCTGTTTGCCTCAGCATGATCTTTGACTCCTGCAGGTGGCCAAGCCCTGCTGACTTTACTTCCTCTGGATATTTTTAACCTTCAGCCCAGCAGCCACTGTCTGTCCCCCATCCTCAGTCATCTGTCCCTGTCCATGGTGCCTGGCTCCTGTCTGTCCTCCCTGCTTCAGCTCTTCACATGTTGGTCTCCTGTTGGCCAAGCCCTCCTGCTGCAGTGTGAGCCCTGCGATGGCGGCCCGTGGCTTTCTTGTCTGTCCTTGTATCCCCGGTATAGGACTGGGCAGTGCAAAGTACTGCCTCCGTGCTGAAATCATCAAATGTCCCTCTGGTTACAAAGCCACAGAGTATACACAGTTGTATCAATTGCTTCCTCTACTTTTTTTGGGACCAAGTTTTAGTCTTTCAATACGATGTTTAAATGCTACACATGAGCACTTATATGATTATGAACCTAAACACAAACCCTGCAAACCAAGGGTTTTCCTGAGAGTCCTTGCATAAGCCTTGAGGGAGTCTGTAAATTTTCTGAAATACATTTTTAAAAATTGCCTATTTCACAAAATGTGCATTAGTGTGTTTTTCTGGAAAGGGAATTCATAGCTTTCCTCAGATTCCTAAAAGGTCCATATCTTCAAAAGAGTAAGAAAAAATATGGAAAAATAAGTAAATGGTACTATGGAAAGATAGTGTAGGACTATATTTCTAAAATTTGCTACCCTTTAAGAAGTAATGGGATTAATAAAAAAGATTTTAACAAAACTGTAAAGGTAAAACAAATACATTACAGTGAATAAAGTAAGCTTTATGATTTACATCAGTAGAGAGAAATTAGGCTTAGAGATTGTAAACTTAATTGAAGTACCAGTAGAATATTCTGTAGAAAGAAAACATAGGCATAGTGTGACTATATGATGTGAAATGGTATTTGACATCTAGTTTCTTAATTTTTCCAGTGGTTTATTGCTGTTACTCATTCATTACATTGGTGACTGGCGGTATAGAGATGAATAAAGCAGAGTCCCTGCTCAGAAAATGCTTCCAAAGCAGGGACCCTGACACCCCACGTGCATTCATGTGTACAGATGTAGGTGAATGTTTACAGCAGCCAAGCAGACCGACTCTAAGTCACAGCCACTCAAGGAAGTGAAGAGAACGATTAGCAGCCCTTGTAAGCAACCAGAGGGTCCCCCTTGCACCTAAGTATCATAGTGAACCTTTCTTTTTAAAATAAATTTTGATAAAAACACTTAATATGAGATCTACTCTGTTAACAAATGTTAAGTGTATAAGACATACTGTACAGCAGCACTCTAGAGCTTGTGTATTCATTTGGTATGACTTTTTTTTGCAGTTTTTGGCCGAGGCTGAGTTTGAACCCACAACCTCTGGCATACAGGGCCAGTGCCCTACTCCTTTGAGCGACAGGCACCACCTATTTTTTTATTTATTTTTATTTTTGCAGTTTTTGGCCAGGGCTGGGTTAGAACCCACCAACTCCGGTATATGGGGTGGCCCCGTACTCCTTTGAGCCATAGGTGCCACCCATAACTGACATTTATTTTAGTAACTTCTGATTTCTTCCCTCGCCCAGCCCCTGGCAACCACCCTTCTACTCTTTAATTCTATGAATTTGACTATATTAGATACCTTATGTAAGGGGAATCTGCAGTATTTGTGTTTCTGTGACTGGTTTATTTCACTCAGCATAATGTCCTGAAGGTTCATCCATGTTGCTGCATATTGAAGAGTTTCCTTCCTTTAAGAGACTAAAGAATATTCCATTGTGTAAATATATCACCTTTTCTTTATCTGTCAGTGGTATTTAGATTGTTTTTACATCTTGGTGATTGTGAGCAGGGCTGCATTTAATATAGGCATGATTATGTCTTGTCAAGATTCTGGTTTTCATTTTTTTGGACATATACCCAGAAGTGGGATTGCTGGATCATATGGTAGTTGTATTTTTAATTTTTTATTTACTTTTTATTTTTGAGACACAGTTTCACTCTGTTGCCCTGGATAGAGTGCCATGGCATCATCGTAGGTCACAGCAACCTCAGACTCCTGGGCTCAAGCAATCCTCTTGCCTCAGCCTCCCAACTAACTGAAACTACCAACAGCCTGGCTGGTTTGTTCTACTTTTAGTAGAGACAGTCTAGCTCTTGCTCAGTTGCTCTTGAACTCCTAAGCTCAAGCAGTCCTTTCACCTCAGCCGTGTGAACTACCGCTGGCCATTTTTAAAATTTTTTGAGGGGCCTTCGTATTCTTTTCCAAAGCAGCTGTATCACTTTGCATTCCCACTTACAGTGTACAAGGGTTCAGTTTCTTTATATTGCTAAAATTTGTTATTGGGGGGGTTGATAATAGCCATCCTGACAGATGTAAGGATGTGGTTTTGACTTGAATTTCTCTGGTGATTAATGACCTTGAGTATTTTTTCATATACCTTTTGGTAAGTCTTCTTTGGAAAAGGTATGTTTGGGTCCTTTGTCCATTTCTTAACCAGGTTATTAGTTTTGTGGGATTTTTTACTATTGAGTTATAGGAGTTTATTATGTATTTTGGATATTAATCCCTTTTGGGTATATGGTTTACAAATGTTGTCTCACATAATGTGGGTTGCATTTTTGCTCTGTTGATTCTTTCCTTTGCTGAGCAGAAGCTTTATGTTTTATTTATTATTTATTTATTTTGAGTCTCACTTTGCTGCCCTGCATCCCTGGGTAGAGTGCTTGAGCATCACAGCTCACAGCAACCTTAAACTTCTGGTTTCAAGCAATCCTGTTGCCTCACCCTCCTGAGTAGCTGGGACTATGAGCCACGATACTGGGCTAGTTTTTGTATTTTTAGTAGAGAATGGGTCTTGCTCTTGCACAGGCTGATTTCAAACTCCTCAGCTCAAGTGTTCCATCCACCTTGGCCTACCATTATACTAGGATTATAGGCATGAGCTACTGCACCCAGTGCGTCTTGTAGTTTTCAGTATACAAATCTTTTACTTCCTTATTTTATTCCTAGGTATTTTATTTTTGGTGTTGTCATTAATAGGACTGCTGTCTTTATTCTCAGATGATTTGTTGTCAGTGTGTTGGGATGCAGCTGATTCTTGTGGTTGGCTTTGTATCCTGCAACTTTACTGAATTTGTTTACTAGTTCTGACAGTTCTTCTATTGTGTCTTTAGGATTTTCAATGTGTAGGATCATGTTGTCAGCAAACAGGGACAGTTTTACTATTTCCTTTCCAGTTGGATGCCTTTTTGTCTTTTTCTTTTTAGCCTAATTGCTTTGCATAAAACTCCCAGTGCTATGTTGCCTTGTTCCTGATCTTAGAAGAAGAGCTTTCAGTTTTTCTCTGTTGAGTATAATGTTAGCTGTGGGCTTTTCATATATGCATTTATTATGTTGAGGTAATTTCCTTTTATCCCTAGCTTGAGTTTTTATTGCAGATGGGTATTGAATTTTTTCAAGTACTTTTCTGTACCTTTGAAATGGTCAAAGGTGTTTTTATTCTTTATTCTGTTAATAATGAAATGCCACATTAATTGATTTCCCTTTTTTTTTGAGACAGAATCTCACTTTCATGCCCTTGGTAGAGTGCTATTGTGTCACAGCTCACAGCCACCTCAAGCTCTTGGGTTCAAGTGATCCTCTTGCCTCAGCCACTCAAGTAGCTGGGACTATAGACACCCAGCACAATGCCTGACTGTTTTTAGAGACATGGTCTCACTTTTGCTCAGGCTGGTCTCAAACTCCTGAGCTCAAGTAATCCACCCACCTCACCCCAGAGTGCTAGAATTACAGGTATGAGCCACTGCACTGACCTTGGTTTCCTTCCCCCCCCCTTTTTTTTTTTGAGATAGAGCCTCAAGCTATCCCCCTGGGTAGAGTGCTATGGCATCACAGCTCACAGCAACCTCCAACTCCTAGGCTCAAACAAGTCCCCTGCCTCAGCCTCCCAGGTAGCTGGGACCACAGGCGCCCACCACAACACCTGGCTATTTTTTGGTTGCAGCCATCATTGTTGTTTGGTGGGTCTGGGCTGGATTCGAACCTACCACCTTAGGTGTATGTGACTGGCACCTTAGCCACTTGAGCCAAGGCGCCAAGCCACTGACCTTGGTTTCCATATATTAAGCCATCTTTATGTCCCAGGGAGAAGTCCCATTTGGTCATGGTGTGTGATCCTTTTAATGTGCTGTTCAATTCAGTTTGCTAATGTCAGCCTGAAATGTTTGAAAGGATTAGACTCAGTTAAAGAGTTTATTCAAACAAAAGGCTAGGAATGACCATTCTGAAATATAGACTCCAGAAAAATGGAGTTACTACTCTGAAGTTAAAAGAAAACAAATTTATTGGGATTATAACATTTTCTTTTTTTTTCTTTTTCTTTTTTCTTTCTTTTTCTTTTCTTTTCTTTTTTTTTTTTTTTTTTTTTTTTTGAGACATGGTCTTGCTTCATTGCTCAGGCTAGAGTGTACAGTGGCACCATCATAAAAACTCCTGGGCCCAAGCAATCCTCCCACCTCTGCTGCCCAGAGTGCAGGGATTACAGGCATGAGCCACCGCTGTTGGAAGCTTTTTGATCAGTGACTCATCTTCTACAGCAAGCCTTTGTCATATACATTTTCTTTAGTTTCACATTTAAAAAATTATAGATGCTAACTAATGGAAACCCTACTTTAAAGTAATCATTTTAATGTTGAGTATGTCTTATTTTATTTTCACTTTGGAAGTTGATGTTTCACAACAACCAGAGTTGAGCTGTCACAGAAAGTGATTGTTCTATGAGAGTCTTACTTCTAAAATTCTGAGCACAAACTGCTAATAAGTCTTACTTGGAAAGTAAAGGATTTGGGCTTATTTTTCTGCATATCTACATTGGTTCTAACTATAAAATTTTGCTTTGTGGAGTTTGTTTAGGATAATGTTGGCAGAATTAGTTTGAAGAAAAGTTTTAAATACCTTCCCTCTTCAATAATTATGTAAAAGCCCACTTCAGAAATGGGGAAAATGTTTTTAAATGTTCAAAATAGAAAACAAGAAGAAACTAAACAAAGGAATATTAGACTTAAACCTGACCCTAGAACAAATGGACTTTACAGACCTCTACAGAACATTTCACCCTAATAAAACTGAATATACATTCTTCTTATCAGTCCACGGTTTATTCTTCGAAATAGATCATATCCTAGGACACAAGTCTAACCCCAGCAAATTTAAAAGAATAGAAATTATTCCTTATATCTTCCCAGAACACCATGGAATAAAAGTTGAACTCAACACAACAGGAATCTTCATACTCAAACTGAGTCATGGAAACTAAATAATCATATGCTGAATGATAGCTGGGTCGAGGATGAGATTAAGAAAGAAATCACCAAATTTTTGGAACAAAATGATAACAAAGACACAAATTATCAAAACTGCATAAGGCAGTCCTAAGAGGGAAATTTATAGCATTGGAAGCCTTCATCAAGAAAATAAAAAGAGAGGAAGCCAACAACCTAATGGATCATCTCAAGCAACTAGAAAAGGAAGAACAACTCCAAACCCAGCAGAAGAAAAGAAATAACCAAAATTAGGGCAGAATTAAATGAAATTGAAAACAAAAGAATCATTGAGAAGATCGAGGAAACAAAAAGTTGGTTTTTTGAAAAGATTAATAAAATTGATAAACCTTTGGCCAACCTAACCAGAAACAGAAAAGTAAAATTTCTAATATTGTCTCTCAGAAACAATAAAGGAGAAGTAACAACAGACACCTCAGTAATCCTCAATGATTACTATAAAAGTCTCTATTCCCAGAAATGAAAACTGAAGGAAATGGACCAATACCTGGAAGCACACCACCTTCCTAGACTCAACCAGAAAGAATTAGAAATCTTGAATAGACTGATAACAATCACTGAAATAGCATCAACGATACAAAATCTCCCCAAAAAGAAAAGTCTGGGACCAAATGGCTTCACACCCAAATTCTATCAAACTTTATAAGAGAAACTAGTACCTATATTATACAACCTTTTCCAAAGCATAGAAAAAGAAGGAATACTTCCCAGCACATTCTATGAAGGATATATCACCCTGATCCCCCAAACTAGGAAAGGATCCAACAAAGAAAGAAAATTATAGATCAATCTCATTAGTGAATATTGATGCAAAAATATTCAATAAGATCTTAGCAAACAGAATTCAACAATACATCAAAAAAATTATACACCATGATAAAGTTGGTTTTATTCCAGGGTTATAGGGTTGGTTCAACATATGCAAATCTATGAATATAATACATCACATCAATAAAAAACAAAGACCAAATGATTCTCTCAATTGATACAAAAAAGGCCTTTGATAATATCCAGCATCCTTTTATGATCAGAACACTTAAGAAAATAGGCATAGAAGGGACATTTCTTGAACTGATAGAGGCCATCCACAGCAAACCCACAGCCAATATCATATTGAATGGTGTAAAATTGAAAACGTTTCCACTCAGATCAGGAATGAGGCAAGGATGCCCACTGTTTCCACTGCTATTCAACATAGTAATGGAAGTCTTAGCCATCACAATCAGGCAAGAGAAGGCGATCAAGGGTATCAAAATAGGGTCAAAGGAGAATAAACTCTCACTCTTCGTTGATGATATGATTCTATACCTGAAAAATCCCGGGGACTCAACTTCAAAACTCTTAGAAATGATCAAGGAATACAGCAGCGTCTCAGGATACAAAATCAATATTTATAAGTCAGTAGCTTTTATATATGCCAATAATAGTCAAGCTGAAAATATAGTCAAGGACTCTATTCCTTTTACAGTAGTGCCAAAGAAGATGAAATATCTGGGAATTTACCTAACAGAGGACACAAAAGATCTCTATAAAGGGAACTATGAAACTCTGAGAAAAGAAATAGCTGAAGATGTTAACAAATGGAAAACCATACCATGCTTATGGCTGGAAGAATCAACATTGTTAAAACGTCCATACTACCCACAGCAATCTACAGATTTAATGCAGTCCCTATTAAAACACCGTTGTCATACTTTAAAGAGCTTGAAAAAATAGTACTTCATTTTATATGGAATCAGAAAAAAACTCAAATAGCAAATACATTACTCAGAAATAAGAACAAATCACAAGGTATCACATTACCAGACTTCAGGCTATACTATAAATCTGTAGTGATCAAAACAGCATGGTACTGGCACAAAAACAAGGAAATAGATTTATGGAACAGAATAGAGAACCAAGAGATAAACCCAGCTACTTATCATCATTTGATCTTTGACAAGCCTATCAAAAATATTCAGTGGGGGACAGACTCCATATTTAAATGGTGCTGGGTAAACTGGCTAGCAACCTGTAGAAGACTGAAACTGGACCCTCATCTTTCACCATTAACAAAAATTGATTCTCACTGGATAAAACATTTAAACTTCAGACATGAAACTGTAAAAATACAAGAAGAGAGTGCAGGGAAAACACTTGAAGAAATTGGCATGGGAGAATATTTTATGAGGAGTAACCCCTCCCCCCTCTACCCCTGCATTTGAAGCAACACCAAAAATCTGTTACTGGGATCTTATCAAACTAAAAAGCTTTTGCACAGCCAAGAGCAGTAAGTAAAGCAAACAGACAACCTTCAGAATGGGAGAAGATTTTTGCACATTATGCTTCCAACAAAGATCTAATAACTGGAAACTACGGAGAACTCAAACTAATCAATAAGAAAAGAACAGATAACCCCATTTCTATGTGGGCAAGAGACTTGAACAGAAACTTCTCTGATGAAGACAGGTTCATGGCCTACAAACACATGAAAAAATGCTCATCATCCTTAATTATTATGTCCCTTTCTTACTGAAGTAAATAGTCTTATTT
>CAUYTI010036300.1:0-11017 GCA_963575145.1 Galago senegalensis | reverse complement strand
AGAGTGTGGAGAGGAGACTGGAGGGAAGGGACAGGACAGAGTGTGTAGAGGAGACTGGAGGGAAGGAACAGGACAGAGTGTGGAGGGGAGACTGGAGGGAAGGGACAGGACAGGGTGTGGAGAGGAGACTGGAGGGAAGGGACAGGACAGAGTGTGGAGAGGAAACTGGAGGGAAGGGACAGGACAGGGTGTGGAAAGGAGACTGGAGGGAAGGGACAGGACAGGGGGTGGAGGGGAGAGTAGAGGGAAGGGACAGGACAGGGTGTGGAGAGGAGACTGGAGAAAAGGGATAGACAGAGTGTGGAGGGCCCCAAGGGCCAAATGGAAACAACATGCCCTGTTCTGAGTCAGCATGCACTAGTAAGTAGATATTAATGAGCTGTGAAGGAGCATTATGGAAATTAACTTTATTATGTATAATGAATCTGGATCTTCACGTAGAGTAAACGCCTGACCAATGTCTTCTTAAATGCATGAAGAAGGTTCTGGCTCAGTATGATGGCTGCCAGTGGACACACACAAAAAAGTCCTATCCAGACAGGGCCTTGTAGTTTAATTGCTCCATGAGAACAAATGTGATCCCAAATTTTGCCAGTTATTTCCCTGAGTATCAAAATCACCACAATAATAGTGTCCTGGCTCACTTCAGCAGGACAGTTACTAAAAAAAGGAGAATGGCACAGGGAAGGTTAGCATGGCCTTTGCACAAGAATGACATGCAAATTCATGAAGGGTTCCACATTTGTAAATATGTCATGCTCATAGATTGGTAGAATTGACACTGTTATAATTTCAGTACTACCAAAAGTGATTTACAGATTCAATGCAATTTCCATTAAAATATCAATGTTATATTTCACAGATCTATAAAAAGTAATTCTACACTTCATTTGGAACCAGAAAAGAGCCCAAATTGCCAAAGAAATCTTAAGCAGTAGGAATACAAATCTGGAGGCATCACATTACCAGACTTCAAACTATACCACAAGCCTATAGTAGCCAAAACAGCATGGTATTGGCACAAAAATAGAGACATAGACCAAAAGAACAGAACAGAAAACTCAGATATAAAAATATCCATATAAAATCAACTGATCTTTGACAAAGCAGACAACAATATACACCAGGCAAAAGAGTCAATATTCAATAAATAATGCTGAGAAAATTGGACAGCCACATGCAGAACAATGAAATAGGATTCATTTCTCTCACCACTCACAAAAATTAATTCATGATGGATAAAAGATGTAAAAGTAAGGTATGAAATGATAAGAATTCTACAAGAAAATGTTGGAAAAACTCTTCTAGATGTTGGCTTAGGCAAAGAATTTATGAAGACACCAATGGCAATCACAGCAACAACAAAAATAAATAAATGCAATTTGATGAAATTAAAACAACTTCTGCATAATGAAGAAAATAATGAACAGAGGAAATATACAACCTGCAGAATGGGAGAAAATATTTCGCAAGCTGTACAGCCATTAAAGGACTAATAATCAGAATCTACAAAGAACTCAAGTGAATCAGCAATAAAAAGACAAACAACCCCATTAAAAAGTGGGTGAAAGACATGAACAGAAACTTTTCAAAGAAGATACATCAAACATATGGGAAAATGCTCGATTACCCTTCCTCGGGGAAATGCCAATTAAAACCACAGTGAGATATCTTACCCCCAGTTAGACTGTTTTTTATGAAAACATTCAAAACAATAGATGCCAGCAATGGGTGCAGAGAGAAGGGAATGCTTATACCTTTTATGGGACTGCAAATTGGCACAACCTCTATGGAAAACAGTATGGAGATTCCTCCCTCCAAGAACTAAAAGTAGACTGACCATTTGATTTAGCAATCCTGGTACTGGACATTTACCCAAAGGAAAAGAAATCATTTTATCAAAATGACACCTGCACTAGAATGTTTATTGCAGCCCAGTTCACAATTGCAACATGTGGAATCGAACCATGTGCCCATCAATTCATGAGTGGATGACAAAATGTGATATATGTATGCCAAGGAATACTACACCCCCATGAGGAAAGATGACTTAAGGCATTGTACAACAAATTGAATGGATCCAAAGACCATTATCTTAAATACTAAAAAATGGAAAAATAAATCCCACTTGTACTTGCTATGAAATTGGAACTGACTGATGAGCACACATGTGCATTCAGGAAGTAAGACTCAACAAACATCAAGGAGGAGGGGCTGGAGGAAGAGGGGACGGGGTAAAGAGTATAGTGAACTCTACCTGGGTGACCAGCACACAGGACTACGACTCGAGCATTCTAAAGCAACGCTGTAATACTTTGTTTATATAAGAGGGTCCTTGTCTAACAAAAGCAATCAATGTAACCTGGTTTTGTATACCCTCAATGAATCCCCAACAATAAAAAAAAAAAAATGTTTATAAAGGCTTTGTTGACTTTTCCTGTTCTTAAAATCGGTCAGTGTCTGTAGTTCAGGGGAGCTGTATCACAGTGAAGAGCCCGCCCCCTAAATCTCACTGGCATCTGCATGCTGAAATTCAAATCACGGACGTAAAAATGAAAACAAACAGTACCAGGTGTTGTTGCTACCACGCCCAGTTTACCCTTCTGTAGGACAGACTCCAGGGAGTCTCCCTCCCGGTCAGCTGGGAGCCACCCATTTCACTGGGCAACACACTGACATTTTACAGTGAAAGCTCATTATCAGAAATGAAAGGAAGGCATCGCAAGAATTCTGCTTTTATGAGCCTTGCACATTACATAAGCATATTATCGGCTCTGCTATCAAAACCATCACTCAAGGTGGCAGGTTAAGCGCCACGGTCTCAGTCATCAACATCTTTGAGAGGGAAATCTGGCTTTTCAGCAGGGTGGCAAGAACTTGTGTGCTGTGGTCATTGCTCTCCTCAGAATGAGAAATTACATAACTATGGGCCTCCTGGGTGAAGACGGTAAAGGCAAAATCATGCCAAACAGCCTTATCACAATGTTCAAGACCAAGAATCCACAGCTCCTTACTGCCTTAAAAACAAGCTGTGTCAACAGAGAACTGTATCAATTTAAGCTTTTTGTCATTGCCTTTGAAAGGTCTATTTTCTCCCAGTCGGGGAAAAATAAACTTATAAAATCAAATATTCCTAAATAGCAAAAAACAAATAAATAAAACTGTGTAGTGAGCACGCAGTAAAAGAGATTATTCTTATTATGATTAAAAAAAGAAGTATCACCTACTACAGATAGAAAATAACCACCCACATAATACATAATTGTGGAAAGTTACTAAAAGTTTATCCATGGACCATGTTAAAAAACAAGAGGCAAGAATTACCGGTTATTGTCTGAGCCCTGGCTTCTGAAGAAGATCCCTAGGGGCTAACTTCTAAATACCGCAGGTGAGGAAGTACGTTCTAGCCTGGCCTCCACCACCTCATAATGGAAATGTTTCAGGATTGCTAAGCCCAGAACCTGCCACCTCAGGTTGCTAATAACCCATTATGTTTGAGAACTGGGATTTGATTTAAGTGGACTACTCAAACTTGAATGCTGAAAACTAAAGTATAATGATGAATGGTATGCTTTTCCGAGACAAAATGCACCATTACAATAAGCCTAAAATAAAATAAAAGTATAACACGGTGATTGATACAACTGAACTCTGGCCAAGCTTTTAGTTTCCTTGCAGAGTCCCAATGTGGCTATTTCTGCAAACATGACCCAGACAAAACTGTGTCTGGTCACTTATTGAAGGCGGCCATCTGGCCACTATCATTAAAGGAAAGACTCCAGAAGATATTTTTTATGAAAACTTGATTCTCACTCTTCCTCTCATATTCCCTCTACTCAAAACATCCCTGGCCGCCACCACAGCTGAAAGCAATGAGAGGGTCATGAAACCCTCTACCAGCAGGGGGCGCAGGAAAGCGTGTGAGCAAATGGGTCTCTAACTCTGGACACATCAGAAACAGAGAGACCAGAAGCCCACAACAGCCTGAGGCCCTGTTATCTGCAGTCTCAACTGGCAAGGAAGTGGGCAGCTGGGTAAAGAGGGTGCCTGGGGTGAGGGGAGAGGAGGAGGGCAGAGTCAAGATAATATGCCGATAAATAAATAAACAGGTTTTGAAATGAACCAAGGATGGGTCACTTTCCCTGACTTCTGAGAACTTACTCTCCTACAGCCCAGGCCAAGTAGCCTGAGCAAATGGAGAAGAGAGAGCCCATTTTCTCACTGGGGGAGTATTGCTCTAAGCATAGTACAGTAGGAAGCAGCCTGAGCTACTTTAGATGGCAGTGGCAATAGAATAAAAGGGAGGTCCATCTTGAGCAGCATAATGATACCTCATCTCTTAAAAAAAAAAAAAAAAGTTTAATTAGCTGAGAGTGGTGTTAGGCACCTGCCTTCCCAGCCACTTGGGAGGCTGAGGCAGGAGGACCACTTGAGCCCAGGATTTCAAGGCTGTAGTGAGCTATAATTAACTACACCACTGCACTCACAGTCTGGGTGCCAGAGTGAGAGCCCGTCTCTAAAAAAATAAAAAGGAAAGATTAGGAAGAATTCCAAAGACATCATGAAAGGAAAAGGGAAGGTAACAGGTAAGATGATGGGGGTGTAGGAGAGGACTGGGAATGAACTCTTGAAGGCAGACCCATGAGCAGGCTTGGCTTTGTAGAGTCTGTGCAACACTGACACCAACCAGAAGCCTACAGCGTGATCAAGGCTGTGACCATACCCTGGAAATCCACAGAGGGGCCAAAATCCAAGAGCTGAACGCTGGCAGGTGTTAATGAGCTTTACTTCAATTCCCTATGGGGGAAGAAACACCATCCCCAAATCCAGCTCTTCTTTGGATAACTAGTCACTGCCCTTTCTGTTGAGTTGGGAGCCTCACCTTTCAGAGTGTACCTGACATGCAGAGCACACTGTGCCCTTGAATGGGCATGATGGGAAAATAATCACAATGATGACAAACCATCAGCATTTTGGAACTTGTAAAAATCACTATGAACAGTCTCAGCGCCTATAGCACAGTGGTTACTGCACCAGCCACATGCACCAAGGCTGGCGGGTTCAAGCCCAGCTTGGGCCAGCTAAACAATAATGACAACTGCAACAAGAAAATAGCCAGGCTTTCTAGGCTGGCAGGTTCAAGCCCAGCTTGGGCCAGCTAAACAGTAATGACAACTGCAACAAGAAAATAGCCAGGCTTTCTGTCAGGTGCCTGCAGTCCCAGCTACTTGGGAGTCTGAAGCAAGAGAATCAGAGAATCACATAAGACCAAGAGTTCGGGGTTGCTGTGAGCTATGATGCCACAGCTCTCTACCAAGGGTGACATAATGAGACTCTGTCTCAAAAAAAAAAAAAATTGCTATGAACATTACTATCATCATTACTATCCTAGATACCTGGTGATTAAATAAAAGAATCTGACTTACAACAAAGAGGTCAGAAAAAAAAATCAACTTCCAACATTACAGCATAACTGGGGCCTCTGAGAATCAGAAATAACAGATAAAACTTACATCATGGGTGCGTAATAAAAGGAGCCGGCATGTATTTTAGCCAAGGCTTTGGATCACAGTGAACATTTGAGTCAGTTTCACAAGGAGGGAGACCCAAAACAATAGCAATAAGTGGCTATCAGGACATTATCTGCATGGAGGTGGTTCCTGCCTCTCCTACACCACAGTGCACCCCGAGCTCCCTGCCGCAAGCAGACCCCATTCCAGCTGCCTGCAAGGAAGGCCATCTGTAAATATAAAGGGCAAAGACTGAATCAGATGCCTTCATTGTAGTAATATAAAAACAAGGTTTGTTAACAAAAAATAATATATTTTACTACCACCTTTCTTATTTCAAGCAGTAAAGTGCTGGAGAATCTGTTCTTTTCAGATGCATGCAGGACCCTGTTCATAAATTCCAGAGTTTCCAAACAGAGACAAATTCGTTCCTGAAATGATGTGTTGGCAGGTTGTTTACTAGAATTCAACCTGAGACTCGTATTTACAGCTGCATGCTCCCCTAAACGACAGCTGCATATTATGTAACTGTGTGTGTGTGTTGCGTGAGTGTGTTTATCGATGATAGATCATGGAAGAACAGGGAGATGCTAGAAAAGGCAGAGGCTGCTGAGACAGTTCCAAGTCTGTGTCACAAGCAGCAAAAGCCTCCTGCAGGTCAGTTTCCTCTCCTCTGAGTTTTCCACAGGACGTGAGACAACAAAAACCCTGAGATGTGTTCACCATGCAGAAGGGATTGTTCAGGGAAAGAGAGCCATAAATTGGGTGTTTTAAGCGCACAGAGCACCAGGAACTTTTCAAGATGACACAGCAGAGACAGCATTGCTACTGACTGGCTGTGCCTGTGCTGGTGTCTTGGCGCTCACGGTAACAACAGTGACACTTACAGGCCTCCAGAAGGTAGAAAAGCTACCTAACTTTTCTTGCAATAAAGGTGAAATTATAACGACTACAACATGTCCTGTAAATAGTTTATGCTACACTGTTTGGGGCACTCAATATATGTTAATGGCTTAATTAATGGCTTATTTTCAATATTACTTTGTAAATTACTATTAGAATTCTCATTTTGTTCACAGCAAATCTAAGGTGCAAGAATAAGGAACTTGGTAAAGATGGTAAGTGAGAGAGGCAGGATTTAAACCAGGGTCTTTTCTCCCTCAAAACCATGGTCCTTTCTTTATGCCATATTGGCTTCAAACGAACATTGAAAGTTAACATTGGATATACCTCAGCAAACACAGAAGTAAACCCAATTACTATATTGATATTTGCTAAATTGGTTGTTTTTAATTAAAGTCACTGGTGTTTTTTTGTTTGTTTGTTTTGAAATTTTTTGTTCTTTTGCAAGTTAGTTTTCATTATTCCCATCCTGGAGTGTAAGAACACTAAACACTAAGGTATATCGGGGCCCCACGCCATGGCTCATGCCTGCAATCCCAAACTCTGGCAGGCCAAGGCAGGTGGATTGCTTGAGCTCTGGAGTTCAAGACAAGCCTGAGCAAGAGCGCAACTCCATCTCTGCCAAAAATAGAAAAACTAGTCAGGTGTAGTGGCACACATCTGTAGTCCCAGCTACTCGGAAGGCTGAAGCAAAAGGATTGCTCAAGCCCAGAAATCTGAGGTTGCTGTGAGCTGATACTGGGGCACTCTACCCAGGGCAATAGAGTGAGACTCGGTCTCAGAAAACAAAACAAAACGAACAAACAAAAACATCAATGTGTATGGAGTAAGTCACTGTGTTAATATGTCTTCATCCCGTCTTTTTATGGTTGGCCAAGAGATGGAAATCTGGTTAGCTTCACTCCAGACCTGAGAGAGGATTGCCCTGATGAAAGCCCACTTCTGTGGGGCCTTTTGTATTTGCAAAGTATAGATGACATTTGTCAAATTGGATAACCTCTGCTCTGAGTTAGTGACTCAATTCCTGAAAGAAAAGAGGTATGCCTCACTAACATAATCACGGCTGAATACTTAACTCTTGGCATCTCTCCAGCAGCTCCTCACTGTACTTTTAAAAGCTGCCAAGGAAAAGCAGGAGATAAAGCTGCTCTCCTATATCCTGGGGGAGGGAGTATTTGCAGGGAACTTTCAAGTACAAAAAAAAAATGTTCATTTTAGAAAATTTAGGAAATGTCGTAATACATTTATCTATTTGGGTCTATTTCCTTGCCATTAGCCATGAACTTAACTTTGGTCCATACTTAAAGTCTTTGTTCTTTGAATGTATATATATATATATATATATTCTTTAATTGAAATTATTCTGAAATATCATGGTTTTATTTTTAGGCAATATTCCGTCGTTGAGATTTGAAAGCTTCACCACATAGTGAGTGTCTGTGATACTACATTATTCCTGCTAACTCAGTCGTGCCTGTGTCAGTCAATGCTTCTGACTTTGTACTATTGTGTTAACCGAGTGGTAATGAGCACTTTCTACGTGAATCCTTGTTGCTTTATGATTATTTGCTTGGAAAACTTTCTGAGAGCCATACAAATGAAATGAATACGTCATAGGGGCATATAATTTAAATAATTCGTGATACATATTGATGAATTGCTTTCCTGAAATATTATATTAAGTTCATATTTATAATTTGTCATTTTTTTGTCGCTGTCATCAAATTTTAAGCCTTTTATATTAAAGTTTTAAGCCTTTTAAAGTTAAGCTTCTCCAAGAGTAAAATAGTCCTACAACACATCGATTTCTACAGTGTTCTCATCACCTTCATGAATGAAAGTGTCACAAAACTGCATACCATCCTTTAAAGGCAGGATCTGCCTGCCTGTGTGCAATATTTTCCAGCACAGTGGTATTCAATAAATATCTGCTAAATGCAGTGAACAAATGGTGATCTTACTCTGTTAGACTTGAACTTAGATGTGCCTGGCAAGGATGGTTTACCAAGGACTTTACCCTATGTGTGTCTCATTAGATGGTCACAGGCTACCCACTGGGAGAGATTATGACTCTAGTTTTATAGATGAGAAAAGAGATTCTAAAGTTTCAGGATTTGCTGAAAGTTATAATAAGTAAACTATGATATTGAATCCTGAACTCACAATTGTTTCAAGTGATTTCCTCTATGCTACAGCAAAGGGTGATAGGCCAAAAAGATTAACGTAAGCTGTAAATGCTACATCCTCCACACCAACGAAATGAAAAGCACTCCTGGATAACAACTCACTTGCTTCACCAAATGTGAGGCCTCGTTTCAAAGAGATATAACTTATCCAACAAGCTGAGATTTAAATTTGTAAGCAATACAAGAAGTATTAAAACTAGGAATAGTCTTCAGTTCTTCATGGAAACAACTGTAGTTACTGCTAGGTTCATACAGTAATATAAGCAATAGTTATCATCCAATGAAGCCCTATGATGTGACAAGTAATAAATACTATGTAGCAGACTTTGGCAGCCCCTCTACAAACTGTCATTCTCATTCTTACATGGAAAGTTAGTTATCAATCCCATGTCATACATAAGCTTTTCTCATGCTTTGTCTAGAGTATACCAATGTCACCTGCAGGCCTAATGGGTAGTTTCTTCTGAGTATTTCTGACTTAGGAAGTCTGGGATGGGCCTGAGAATACAAGTCCCCTGGTCAGCCTTCAGGTCCAGGGACCCCTAATCTTGAAGCTGTCTTTCCCCACTAAAAATTATACAGGGAGGAACTGAACCCAAATTTGCCTAACTCAAAAATAAGGCTATTTTTATTATTTCAAGTGGATGTTAATGATAAAACTTTGGGTTAAAATGTTCTAAAACTTAATTCAGACTTAATTTGGTCTATGAGACTTGTATATCAACTAATTAAGTAAAGGCTAAGATTTTCACACTGGAATTCTATGAAATAGGGACTTAAACTGAATTAATCAACTCTGGTGAGAATTGAAATAGTCATCATCTGCTCACCTGACCTTTTCTATTTCATGCAACAATATCTTTAAAGCTAAACTCGACCTTAGATCTCATTCAGTTGAACTCTTTCATTTTATAGATCTCTAAGTTGAAGCTCAGAAAGTGTAAGTTCATAAAACGCTTCCATGATCCCACTGGTCAAATACAAATGCTTCAAGAAAATTTCACATCTTTTTTTCTCCACCACACTGTGGAGTCTAACACTTCCTTCTCTATGCTGTAACTGCTTTTTTTTTCTTCTTCTTCTGCTTTTTCTGAAACAGAGTCTTACTCTGTCACCCTTGATAGAATGCCCAGGGCATAATAGCTCACAGCAGCCTCAAAACCCTGGGCTCAAGTGATCCTCTTGCCTCAGCCTCCTAAGTTGCTGGGATTACAGGCATCTGCCACAATACCTGGCTCATTTTTCTATTTTTAGTAGAGATGGGGTCTCGCTTTTGCTCAGGCTGATCTCAAACTCCTGAGTTGAAGCAATCCACCTGCCTCTGCCTCCCAGAGTGCTTTGCTGGCCTTGAGACTGCTTCTTATCTTTTGATAAGTGCAACAGTTGACATCTTCCTGTGATTTACATCACTCTAACTTACTGGCTTACATTATTGCCTGTTCTGCTGGGCTAGAACCATCTGAAAGCAAGGATGACATCCATATATCCCTGCAGTTACTTAGGAAATGCTTGTTGAGCTGAATGGAACGTCATTTGACTCTGTTAGTCTCTCTTTGCTCCTATATCCATTCCCTCCTCTTCACTCTGCTTAGTCCTGAAATGTGAACGTCAGGAAATATTTTTCCTCTTTTTAAGTTATTAAAGGATCATCATTCTTTTTAGGATGATTATTCGCTATAATATCAAATGGACCGAACATGTAACATACATACATTTCATTAAAATCTCCTATATGTCTCTTTCAAATGTATCCACATTCCATTTTCTTCAAGTATTAAAACCCAGTCCATTTCATTGTGGACAAAATATAAATTATTTAGAGTGAGCACAATGACAGTTTTGATTAGAGACATAACCTAAAATTCTTATAATAATGACCTTTTACACCTTTAGTTCATTTCAAAGGAAATACAACTTTCAAATCACATAGAAGAGACAAAGGGACTTCACCATCCACTGCAGCGAAGTCAGCAGAGAGGAAAACCCTGCAAATGCTTCTGTTTAATTAAGGCAGAATCTAACGTTAAAGAACAAAGTGGGAAAGTGTAGGAGTGGTGGAATCACCGGCCTCTGGCACTGCTGACTTCTTCTGTAGCAAAATAGAAGGCCATACAATAGTCTAAACCCTTTTCTCAAAGATGTCTAGATCAGAGGGGCCTTTAAGACCCATATTCTCAACACTTTCCTAGCCTTAGTGTTAATGTTGTAACATAAAACACTATCTTTGAGAGAAGAGGTGCATCTCAATAACAAGAATGATGATAATGATAATAACTGCCTTTTTTTTTTTTTTTTTTGAGACAGAGCCTCAAGCTGTCCCCCTGGGTAGAGTGCCGTGGCATTACAGCTCACAGCAACCTCCAACTCCTGGGCTCAAGCGAGTCTCTTGCCTCTGCCTCCCAAGTAGCTGGGACCACA
>CAUYTI010036297.1:0-10653 GCA_963575145.1 Galago senegalensis | reverse complement strand
GGAGGTTGCTGTGAGCGTGATGCCACGGCACTCTACCCTGGGGGACAGCTTGAGGCTCCGTCTAAAAAAAAAAAAAAAACAAATTAACAGTGGGAAAGAACTAGAAAGGGGGAAAGTAATGTCAGAGAGAGATAAACACTTGCAAATAAAATTATGCAGTTATTGGTCATAGTGTGACATAAGACCACACACATAGTGTGACATAAGACATAAGGTCAAGAGTGTGATTACAGGAATAGTGGCTGAAGGAGAGTAAAGGACAAGATCTTGGAGAAGTTCAAGGAGCTGAAAGGTCAGCATGCTGGAACAATCATCTACTACTCAGATGTTGAAATTGTCAAAAATTAAAGTAGGGGGAATGCTGAAGAGAGTGAAAGTGAGCCATGAGAAAGGTGAGAGAATCACCCAGAGGTCAGTAAAGGCCTGCCCTGAGGGGGGATATAGGCAGTTAGGCTGATAAAACAAAATTCAAGGCTGGGGGATTACTTCAAGGAACGATCCCTGGAATTGCCAAGGAGGAGGGAGAGGACATATACTAAAGGAACCAGGAAATACAGAAGAGTAATATATCCCTAAATAAACTCAGTCGAGCACAAAACATAACAACCAACATATATTGTTGTATTACAACACAGTAATGACTACAACTGAGAACACAGGTACTGCAGGAGGCCCAGAGGGACTAGAGAAAGGTTTCACAGAACTACAGAAGATGTAATGTGGGAGTTAAGTGCTCAAAACTGAATAAGGACAAAAGGACCCTGAAGCAGAAAGATGCTACAACTTAGCAATGGCAGAAAAATATGAAAGAACACGAAACATTCAGACAAATGCAACATAATTCATATAATTAAGGACAGAATGAGTCTGAAAGAGACAGGACACATGGCTGGACAGAAAGACAAAGGCCACAACTATTTTCTCTGCTAATTTAAGAATAAGAGATATTATGAACAAATTAAATTGTTGTCTGCAAATTTTTACTTCATAAAAGCCACAAACAGAATAAATGGATGCACTGTAGTTTCATCATTTTTTCCTTACTTTGAGGGAGATGCCAAAAACCAACCCAAAAGCTCACTGCTTTATGGAGATTAACCAACCCTTAGAGAATAAATGCTCCCATAGTGTATACAAAATTTATGAGCATTATTATAATCTCCAACATCCAAAATTTTAAATTTTCCATGGAAAATTATGCACAACTAAGACTTTTTAAACCTGCAGTCCCCAACCCCCGGACCATAGACTGGCACCACACTATGGCCTGTTAGGAAGTGGGCCGCACAGCAGTGAGCGGCAGGGCACAGGAGCAAAGTTTCATCTGTATGTACAGCTGCTCCCCATCATTTGCATCACTGTCAAGCTCCACCGCCTGTCAGATAAGTTTAGCAACATTGGATTTTCATAGGAAAACAAACCCTACTGCAAACAGCACATGCAAGGAATCTAGGTTGCTCACTCCTTATGAAAATCTAATGCCTGATGATCTCAGGTGGAAATGTAATAATGTCCTTGAATCCATCCCCCTCACCCCACCCTCGTCTGTAGAAAAACAGTCTTCCGTGAAACAAGTCCCTGGCACCAAAAAGGTTGGGGACTGCTGTCTTAAACAGATGAACAGAGCTCAAATATAAATGCACTAGCTGTAGATTTCTTTGTAACATGTATATATGCAAACATATATGTTGTAACTACATATAAATAAAAAGTGCTTTCCATTTAAAAAATATTATAAGTGAATGCACAGATAATAAAAACACTGGTACAAACAACTTTTACAAACAATAAATCTTAGAATTAAACATCACATCGGAAAACATGTCTCACTGGGTACTATTGGCACATGTGCTCTGTCTCCATTTTTCTTTAGCAGCTGTGATTTAATGGAAAGTGCCCTGTACCTGGGAACCAAAGCATTATATTCAAGAACCGACACTAGCACCTACAAACTATTAAGCAAACTGCTTAAGTTTTCTGTTCCTGAGTTTAATTTGCAAAATGGAAATCAAACATCTATATCTCAAGTGGTTTTATTAAGGTTTATATAAAGTTCTTTATCTGAAAAAGCTTTGTAAGTCATAACGAGCCACCAGAGTTTAGTTACAGACTTCGAAATATTATTAACAGAGAGCTAAAAAGCCTTCAGAAAGCCATCCGCTGAACTCCCACTCCAAAAAATAAAGCACAATTAAAAACTGAGATGATAAATGTGTTAGTTTGATAAGTATGTCTCACCACCTCTCTTTAACCTTACCTTTGAATGAGCAGGCCCTCTTTCATTCAGAAGTTTATACTGGGGTTGGACTCTATTGAAACGGGCTAACTCATTTACCAGACACATTGGAGTTTTCTCTTTTGGGGTTGCCATTTTATCTTGGAGAGCTGTAAATAAAAAGGCTATAAAGTTTTTGTGAAGAATGACTTTACAAAATGGAAGAAAAACTAGTTTTGACTTTTTCTGGCTGAAGTCAGATTGTATATTTGGAATTATTTTTTTGAATTTTATATTTAAAAAATTCAAATCATCTAGTATCTTCATCAGCACATGCAACATAAATATGTATCACACTTTAAACAATAAATTAAGGTAATTTTTTCTTAGTTCCTGAGTTACTCTCTATACAAAAATATGATTCATACTTAAAGATTTTAAAATAATACAATTTTTAATTTCTTATAAACTTTCCTTTCCTCTCAAAATATTTTACTAGAAACATGTCTCCCTCAGTCTTATTGCAATAAAACTAAATTTCGTCAACCTTTATTATCTTTCCATTTTAATTTTTTTCCTTCTCATTTTGAAGTAGCATGTTAGTAGAAAAAGCTCTACACTTGGAAATTAAGTCCTAATTTTAAGTACTAGGTCTTTAACTGCTATTTTTTGGTAACCCTACACAAATTAAACTTCCTTTTTGTTTTTTAAAGAAATTTTTAAAGATGAAAGAGTAATTTGACAAATGCCCATGTACCTAACACCCAGAACTTAACATTTCCCATGTTTGCTTTAACACTTACTTTAAAAAGTAAAAAAGCAGTATTCCATTCAAGTTCCCGTTATCTTTTCCAGAGTCTACCACTATATAAATTTAAAATATATTCCTCTGGGATATTTTTAAATATATTCATATGCATACATGCACATTCACGAAAAAATATATGGTTTTGATATATGTGCTTCTGTCTTCACATAAATAATATTACAATAAACATAAATTCACAATTTACTTTCTTCACTCTTCGTTAGGTTTTCAAGAATTTAACTTATATTGATCCAATACATTACTTTTAATAGCTGTAAAATTTCCATTACAATATCATACCAGTTTTTTATTCTCCTCCCTTACTGACAGACATTTGTTTCCAATTCTTCACACTTATGAGTTAGAACAGGCTGCCAAATTACTCTAAGAATGACTGTATCAATTGACCTTCCCCTGGAATTACCATTTCTCCTCAAACTTGAAAACATGGGATATGATCAGGTATTTTAATTTTTGATAATCTGATATTTGATAAAGGAAATCCCACTATTGTTTTGAGGATACATCTTCCATTATTTTAATTTGCATTTCCAGATTACATAATGCCAACCATCTTCCCTTATGCTCCATATCATTTGAGTTTCCCTTTCTGCAAACTGTTTCTGTCATTTTTTTAACTAATTATTTTATGTATTATAGCATTCTTTTCTTTTACAGTCTGTGCTTTTTATATCTTATTTAGGAAATATTTCCCTAATCTTCGAAGTCTTAATGATTTTACTTCTCACTGAGCCTTCTAGTCTGTAAAATGAAGGTAATAAACCTATCCTATTTACTCCCAAAGTTGTGAGGCTAAGATTTTTAAATGTATGCTAATGTTTTCTAAACTATATTATAAAAATAAGGAATTATTACAGCAGTTAAGAGCCTATTTTGGATATCTCTGCCACCTACTAACTTTTATATGACAAAAAAAGTACTTAAATCTCACTTTCCTACAGTATAAAATAGAGATAACAATTATTTGGGGCCACAGTGGTTCACACCTATGATTCTAGTACTCTAGAAGGCACGAGTGGGAGGACTGCTTAAGGCTGGGAGTTCAAGCCCAGCCTGAGCAAGAACAAGACTGTCTCTACAAAAACTAGAAAAATTAACTGGGCATAATGGTGTATGCCTGTAGTCCCAAATACTATACTAGGGAGGCTGAGGCAGGAAGATCACTTGAGCCCAAGAGTTTAAGGTTGCAGTGAACCCCACTGATTATCCTACTACACTCTAGCCAGAGCAATGGAGTACACATAAGATCCTGTCACCAGAAAACAAACAAAACAAAAAAAAATCCAGAGAGTTTTCATTACTCTCAATGATTATATAGATTGAATACAAAGATGTATGACACTAGAAACAATGATTAAGAACTCATTATTACTCTCATTATAAATAATTATTTGCTAAAACATACTATTATCAAGGATTAAAAATGATATACTTTTAAAACCTTTTTTCAGAGAATTTTGGCTAAGTGAAAACATTCTGAGTTAAAATATTCTGTTAGGAGAAGTTGATTTTATTCATACAAAAATTTTTCTTTAGTATCCTGTGAAAAGTATGTATTTGTTATTTTTCCAAATAACAAATTTGTTATTATATTAAATTGTTATAATACTAAATATATTATTATTTGTTATTATAACTCCATAAGTTTGCTTCCACTAAAAATTTCCCAAATGTGATATAAATTATATTAAAGATTTTTCATATGTGTGTTAAGGAATAGTCTACCTTTGTTGAAAAAAAATGTGATTACATATGACTCAAAACTTGGATAGGAAACACTAGTAAAATGAAGACACTTGTGACAATAGTACCTACACATCAAAAAAAACATATATTCTATTTTATACATATACATACATATTTATACATATATCTCATATATGTATCATATATATCATATATACATATATACATACACAATAGAGTATATTATATACATACACTCTATTATGTATGTATATGTATATATGATATAAGTATACATTATATATACACACATACGCACTCTATTTTTATATCCTGATATCATGCCCTGGACTCTCTGGGACTTGAATCTTCAAACTATACCAAAATAATGTAGCTTACAGTTTTCACTGAATGGGCAAAATGTGTCACCAAAGGAGCACAGTCTACAGAAGAAACAGACACATGCAATAAACAAATACAATAAATTACAGTATAAGCACTATAATAAGGCTGTTATAAAATTTGTAAAAATTCCTTAGGCAAAGAGGGTATAAGAAGATAGGTTTTAGAGGTAGTGATTAAGTTAAGGAAAGTAGGGATTCATCAAAGTCAGAAGGGAAGACAAGAAAAAAACAATCTGAGTTTTTCAAAGGACAAACACAGGAGAAAGCACAAAAAACACATAAAGTCTCAGTCTACCTCACCGAGCAAGGCACAGAAGAATCCATTTCCATCCCTAGTCCCACAAATTTATTTGGACACAGTTTCTATGTCTCTGTCCTAACTCTGCTTTCTCTATTCTCTGCTATTGAAGGGAACTCATCCTTATCCCCAAGCAGAAGAAAAAGAAAGAAAAAAGTCAAAAGAACAAAGGAACTTTTCATGAGTTCTTGTCCTCTAGGAGAAATGAGGCTGTATACAGAGACTTTCTACAGCTATAACTGAAACAAACCTTTTATCTCCACATTAGATCTTAAGCTCAGCCTGTCCAAGCAAAATCAGCAATGAACTAACCCAGGCACCAAACAGCTCTATGGTAACTGTCTATTAGGAAAAAATTCTATTCTAAGCTCTTGAATTTACATGTAAATTTTAGAATCATCTTGCGCATTTTCACATATACACGCACAAAAAAAAAAAAAACCTGCAAAGATTGGAGTATACAATCTTCTGAAACTACAGAATAATTTGGTGTAAATCAACATTTTAATAAGAGTTGAGATTTTCAATCCACAAACAGGATACAGAAAGGTCTGAAATTAAGTTTATGAACTTGCCAGTGTACAGCTGGTAGCACTGTACAAACAACTCAGTAAGGTTTCATAACCTTGGTATACACGGATATAAATGTCTCACAAATGTGTTTGTGTTAACATGTGGTGGGTTCTTCTTGCTGAGTGGTGTCCACTACTGCTGCATGTTTTTTTGTGCCATTGTGAGAATGTTAGAGCTTGCATTAGAGCAATGAACAAATATTAAATTTATTGTTAAATGTGGCAGAAACAGAAGTGAAATCAGGGACATGTTAGTCCAAGTTTATGAAGATAATGCTATGAAGAAAATAGCAGTGTACAAATGGATTAAATGTTTTTCTGAGAGGAGAAATGTCACTGATGAAGAGAGGTCAAGGAGGCTACTAACGAGCAGAACAAAAACATTGCAAACATCTGTCGAACTGCATGGCAAAACTGTCAGCTGTCTATGAGAAGCACAGCAGACCAAGTAAACACTGATAAAGAAAGAGTTAGAAAAATCTTAACTGAAACACTTAGCATGAGAAGGTGTGGCTCTTGTATCACGACAATGCACCAGCTCACATGACACTGTCTGTGAGGGGGGTTTTAGCCAGTGAACAAATAACTGTATTGGAACACCTTCCCTATTCACCTGATCTGGCCCCCAATGACTTTTTTCTTTATCAGAAGATACAGGAAATATTGAAAAGAAGACATTTTGATGACATTCAGGACATTGAGGGTAATATGATAACAGTTTTGATGGCCATTCCAGAAAAAGAGTTCCAAAAGTGCTTTGAAGGGTGGAGTAGGCACTGGCAACAGTGCATAGTTTCCAATGTGAACTTAATTGTTAGACCGTGTACAGTCAATTCTCATTATTAAGATAATATGTCAGCTGAGCTCAGTGGCTCATGCCTGTAAACCCAGTATTTTGGGAAGCCAAAGCAAGAGAAACACTTGAGGCCAGGTGTTCAAGATCAGCCTCGGCAACACAGTTGGGACCTTGTCACTACAAAACATTTTAAAAATAGGCAGTGCCGGTAGCTCAGTGGGTAGGGCACCGGTCACATACATTGAGGCTGGCAGTTTCGAACCCAGCCCAGGCCAGCTAAAACAACAATGACAACTGCAACAACAACAACAAAATAGCCGGGCATTGTGGCAGGTACCTGTGGTCCCAGCTACTTGGGAGGCTGAGGCAAGAGAATCACTTACACCCAAGAGTTTGAGGTTGCTGTGAGCTGTGATGCCAAGGCACTCTACCAAGGACAACATAGTGAGACTGTGTCTCAAAATAAAAAATAAATAAAATAAAATAAAAATAAGTAATGAATGAATTAGCAAATACTGGACCACTACTCCCAGGGGAAATACAGGGTTACATTCCTAGAAGCCTCTGGTCATGTTTTTGCCAACTGATCAATACATTACCTTCTTTTATGAATGTTTCTGTTTAAAGATCCTTTATTTAATATATATTGTTGATATATTTCATTGCTTCATTAACATTACACTCATGTCCAACAGCACTGTAACTTGTATTTGAAAAAGGATTATCATCTAATCTAATATAGGTATTTTCTCTGTAGGGAACATCAGAGCTTCCTTGTACTTACAAACACAATACAAGACTTAAGCAATATCCTCTCAGGCCATTTTAAACCATAAAAAGCACAAACATGAAAAATATGTGGCTCTAAATAAACTAAGAAAGGCTGAAACAAGAATGTTGCTGCCTTCACTGACCTCAGTTCCGAATGTGTGCCTTGACTAATTTTTTGCTATTTTTTAAGTATCCTCAAATGACCACAAAAGTGCCACAAGTATTGATTAGGGAGTTACAAAAAATTTTAGTGAGTAGGCCAATTTACAAAGAAAGAATCCATGAATAATGAAGATCAACTATATTTCTCAAGTTATTTAAGTGTCCTTTAATTTCTTGCAATATTTTGTAGCATTAACCTTCTTTAACATATTTCATTAGATTTATCCCTAAACATTTGATGCTACAGAAAATGGCATTATTTTATTTGAATTTCTGACTCTTCCTTACTTATGTAAAGAAACATAATTGATTTTTGTATACTGTTATACCTACACTCATTCATTAGTTCTAGTAATACTTCAGATTTTCTAGAGATAACCAAGTCACCTGTGGATTATTTCTTTCTTTCCAATCTGAATAACACTTGTTTCCAAATTCTCTTCACTGATGACACTGGCTAGAAACTCTAAGGCAATGCTGAATAGAGTTGGTGAGAGTGGACATCTCTATCTTGTTCTTAATTTTTTTTGTGTGTTTGGTTTTTCACCAATAAATACAGTATCAACTAATGAGGTTTTTCACAGATGCACATTAACAGAATGATAAAGTTCACTTCCATTCCTAGTTTGCTGAGTTTATCAATAATGGATATTGGGTTTTATCAAATAATTTTTCTATTTGAGGAGATGATCACATGATTTTTACTTTTTAGTCTATTAATATCATAAATTACATTGCTGATTTTTTTTGAACGTTAAACCAACTCCACATTTCTGAGATAAATCCCACATGGTCTTGACATGTGATCCTTTTTTAATACATGGGTTACTATGAAAGTTTTGAGACAGACTGTGCTATGGTTCATTTTTTTTTTTCCACTTCCAAGAAACACAGTTGCCAGCATCCTTTCTAATTTATCCACACAAGTTTCAACTTGCTCAGCTTTTTGGTGTTGCTGTGAGATTTTATGTTCCATGACTTTTGTGCATCTAAAAACTTGCATAACAGCCCAAATACAATGCTAAATTGGATTTGCTAAAATCTAGTTTAGATTTTGGCAATTATATGTGTTAGCTATACTGGTATACAGGTTTCTTATAATGTAATTTATTTGTCTAGTTCTCGTATCCCAGCAATGTTGGCATCATAAATCTTAGAAAATATTCCCTTCACTTCAATATTTTTGAAAACATTGTATAAAACTGATATTTTTTTCTGTAAATATTTGGGATAATTCACTAGTGAAACTATGCAAACCTTGAGTTTTCTTTGTGAGAACATTTTTAACTGTACTTTCTATTTCTTTAACATATAAATTATTCAGGTTACCCATTTTCTTCTGCTTCCTTTGGGATTAGTTTGTTCTTCTTTTTGTAGTTTCTTAAGGTGGAAGGTGAAGTCATTTAAAATTAAGATCTTTCTTCTTTAATATAGATATTTAGTGTTAATTTCCCCCTGAATATTTTTCAGTGACATCTAACACGTCAGATTGCCATTGTCAGCTAGTTTAAAATTCTTTCTAATTTCCCTTTTCATTTCTTTTTTTATTCATGACTTACAAGTGTATTTAATTTTCAAATATTTGGGAGATTTTTCAAATATTTTTCTAATGATTTCTAGTTCAATTATAACTAAATAATTTTTGTATAATTGGAATCCTTTTGAATCTACTAAGACTTGTTTGTTATGGCCCAGATACATATTTATTTTTGTAAATGTTTTGTGTAAACTTGTGAACAAATAAATGTGTATTCTTCTTTAGTTAGGTGAAGTGTTCTTTAAATGTAATTAGGTCAAGTTGGTAAACAGCATTAGTCAAGTTCTACTGTATCTTTGATCATTTTCTGTCCACTTGTATCAATTACTGAAATCTCTAATTATAATTGGAGATTTCACAATTTATCTTTGCATTTCTATTAGTTTTTGCTTCATGTGTTTTGAAGCTCTGTTATTAAATGCATGAACACTCGGCATTGTTACATCTTCTTAATTAACTGACTCCTTTATTATTATCAATGAAATTACCCTCTTCATCCCTGGTAATATCCCTTGCTCTAAAATCTACTTTGGGCTCGGTGTCTGTAGCTCACGCAGCTAAGGCACCAGCCACATACACCAGAGCTGGCGGGTTCGAATCTAGCCCAGGCCTGCCAAACAACAATGAAAACTACAACCAAAAAAATAGCCAGGTGTTGTGGCAGGCAACTGTGGTCCCAGCTACTTGGGAGGCTGAGGCAAGAGAATAGCTTAAGCCCAGGAGTTGGAGGTTGCTGTAAGCCACGGCACTCTACCCAGAGCAACAGCTTGAGACTCTGTCTCAAAAAATAAATAAATAAATACAATAAAATAAAATCTACTTTGATGTTAATTTAACTGCTCCAAGTTTCTTTTGACTAGGTTACCATGTTACATCTTTTTCCAGTCTTACTTTTAACTGCTTTGTGTTTACACTTAAAGTATCTCTTATAGGCAAGCATGTAGTTGGATCTTACTTTTCTATCCAATCTGACAATCTTAGCCTTTAAATTAAGATGTTTAAACTATTTATGTTGATAATTCAAATGCTTAGGTTTGAGTCTATCATCTTGCTATTTGTTTGATATTTGCCCCATTTGGTCTTTAGTGAAATTTTTATCTTTTCTTGGCTTCTGTTGGATTATTTTGCATGACTCCATGCTATTTTTTTTTCTTTTCTTTGGCTTATTAGTTATAATGTTTTGTTTTGTAATTGAAACAATTTAGCTCTTCTAGAATACACCAGAAATAGCACATAAAGTTGCCAGATCATAGATACCAGCACTGAGCTTAATTCAAGTCCCATGCCTCTGAATTCCAATAGGAGCACAGGAGATGACTTGAATTCTGTAAGTAACAGGTGATTTCACAGCTTGCCGTCAGTGCTGGTGGAAGCCCCCAGGTC
>CAUYTI010036294.1:0-11728 GCA_963575145.1 Galago senegalensis | reverse complement strand
GGTGGAGGGTTCGAATCCCCAGCCCAGACCCGCCAAACAACAATGACGGCTGCAACCAAAAAATAGCCGGGTGTTGTGGCGGGCGCCTGTGGTCCCTGCTACTTGGGAGGCGGAGGCAGGAGACTCGCTTGAGCCCAGGAGTTGGAGGTTGCTGTGAGCTGTAATGCCACGGCACTCTACCCAGGGGGACAGCGTGAGGCTCTGTCTCAAAAAAAAAAAAAAAGCTATCAGAAAAGAGTACAATTGTATTACCACAACAAATAAGTAAGCAAGGTAATGAATGTGTTAATCAGTTCAATGTTAGCATTTGACAGTGTATATCAAATCAGTACACTGAATCCCATAAATGCATCAAGGTGCACAGTTATGACTTAGTTTAAAAAAAAAATTTTTTAGAAAGAAAAGTTTTTAATAGAAAAACTTAGGTAGGCATGGTCCAGGTGCCTGTAGTCCTAGCTACTCAGGAGGCTGAGGTAGAAGGATCACTTAAACCTAGAAGTTTGAGGCTGCAATGAACTACAATGCACTCTACCCAGGGCAACAGAAAGAGAATCTGTCTGGAAAACAAAAACTAAAAACCAGAGTGAAGATCAGTGACTTCCTAGGGGTAGGGGCTGAATGAGTGACTGTTAATGGGGGGATGAAAACATTCTCAAATAGATTGTGATCATGGTTCTACATCCTGTAAAACTAACAAAAAAAATTGACTATGCAACTTTAAATAGGTGAATTGATTTCCCTCCCACTTCATGTTAAAATTCATTATAAAATTTGAATTAGGAAGTCTGAATTAAGAACGTTTTCTGAAATTCCTTTTTTTCCCTCAATAGTTTGATCTGTAGCTGAACATTTTGTAACTGAAATGCCTGTGAAATTGATCCTGCTCCTCTTCCTAGGACAAATTTCATTAAATTTCTCTTCAATTGTTCTTTCCCCAATATAGATCAGTACTCTTGTACTTAAATGATGCACTTTCAAATGACTCTTCACCCATCTCCTGGGTAGCAAGCAATGCTGCCACAGAAACTATTTTTCTTCTGATTCAAAGACTTGGCCAATCTGCAATCTACATTCTGCTTCCTAATGGACCACTCAGAAAACATTTCATTACTTCTGAGAGGAAAACTTACAAAAGACTTTGAAATAGACCAAAAAAATTATTTTCTGGGTGTCCTATCTGGTGTACTTTTCCAGGTTATCTGATTTTATGGGGCTTGTGCCTTTCAATGTGTTCAAGCTATCTTACAACTCTGTAAATTGCAGAAAAAATGATGTGAATGATTCATCTCTGGAGAAATGCGAATGAATGTTAGTAGAATGGAACAGATATCAGTTTTGCATCTATTTCTGAATTTATGGAAGCATTCCTGGTATGTATTTTCTTTTTTTACTGGAGTGTACTTTTGATTCTCCTTTGACCTAGTTGTAATGTCTTACTGGTTCCCTTAGTAATAAATGAAATAAATAAGATATTTTATATGGTTTCATTTTATATTCATGTAAAAGTTCTGGTTTTAACATCTTTTTAGAAAAGTATGTCTTAGTTCAGGCTGCTATTAAAAAATATATCATACACTTAGTGGTTTAAAAAACAAACTTATTTCTCATAGTTCTAGAGACTGGAAAGTTCAAGATCAAGGTACAGGTAGATCTGATGCCTAGTAAGGATTCTTCCTAGTTTGCAGACAGCCTATCTCATTGTTTCCTCACATGCTAAGAGGATAGAGACAGAGCAAGCTCTCATAGCTCCTCTTTTTTTTTCTTTCTTTTTTTTTTTTTAATAGAGACAGGGTCTCACTATGTTGTGCCCAGGCTGGACTCAAACTCCTAGGCTCAAGTGGTTTTCCTGCCTTAGCCTCCTGAGTATCTGGGACTACAAGTGTGTGCCACCACACCAGACTGCTGTCTCTTGTAAAAGCACTAATGTCATCCATGAAACCTCCACCCTCATTATCTCCTCTAATCACCTCCAAAAGTCCCCTCCTCATTATACCTTCACATTGGGAGTTAGGATTTCAACATATGAATGGGGGGAGGGGACATAAACATTCCATCTATAGCAGCATCCTTTAATATTTCTACTTTACATACATCACAGTGAGATTTGGTTTCCCCAAAGAAAGTGACAGACAATAAATAAACAAATTAACTACCTACTTATCCCTAGTTCAGTACCAATACAGTTTTATTGGTTTGGATCTAGGCACCATAGTATTAGCACAATGCCTAATATGTAGCTGGTACTTGATACATTTTCATTTATTACATAGTGCCACTTCTGTTTTGCTATATATCTGGAAGACGTGCCTCTAGCCAGTGGAGCCACCTCAGATATATTTAGCTCACATCTTCCTAAACAGACTTTCTCTACAATGTTAGCACTGCCTTTCACCAAGGTCTTCACACACTGCAGATCTTGCAGTGTAATTTGAGAAATCACATCCTACTTCCCTACTCCCAACTTATTACAAATTAGCCTCCTAATCACCCACAGGCCTACTGCCATCCATGAAATTCTCACCAAGATAACCATCCCTTTTTGGGTTAAGATATCACTCAGAGTAGAAAGGAACCAAAACTAGGTACAAAAGATGTCAAAACAACTTGGTAAGAGAAAAACAGACATGTCAGCCCATCTCCCAACTACCCAACCCCCACTACCTCACCTAAGAACTTCATCGTGTTTTGCAAGTTAATTTCTTGTCTACATAAAGCTAAAGGACTTGCCATTGATGGGATCAGTGATTCACCCTTTTTTCATCCTTGGTAGGGATAAAGGGAGAAAAGAGGGCAAAGGAGGTGGACATAATCACATTGCAAGGTGCTAAGTTCATTAAAAGAGGACAGCCTTACAATTAGGAGGCAGTCAAGAAACTCTATCTTCCTCCTCAAGTTTAGACTATCTGAGAACTAAAGCTTGTCCTTAAATTGTGTGAATTTGCTCATTCATCCAATAAATATCAAGCACCCACTATGGGGCTGGCACCAAGAACTATGTAGAAGATGCTGAAGGTTTCCGGCCCATATTCTTGGGAACTTCCCAAAGGCAATTTACAGAGAATTCCCTTATTGGCTAATGGAATCCCTCTGAGGATGTTCAGGAACCACTAAGGGAGTGGGCTTACCCAGCTGGGGACAGACTGGAAGTGCCAGCGCCTGTAGCTCAAGCAACTAAGGCCCCAGCCACATACACCAAAGCTGGCAGGTTTGAATCCAGGCCTGGGCCTGCCAAAACAACAACTTCAACCAAAAAAGGCCAGGCATTGTGGCAGGCGCCTGTAGTTCCAGCTACTTGGGAGGCTGAGGCAAGAGAATCGCTTAAGCCCAGGAGTTGAAGGTTGCTGTGAGAGCTGTGATGCCAGGGCACTCTACCCAGGGTGAGAGCTTGAGGCTCTGTCTCAGTCAAATAAAACAAGGAAGTGCCAGGATAGATAATGAGCGCAGCTTACTGTTCTTCAAGGGGATATCCCAAAACCTTTCAGAAGGTCCCCAATGGAATGTAAGCCTCTGTTGCCTACAGGGGTAAAAAGCTCATTCATGCACTCTTGACTATCGACCTTCCCTGCTGCTCTTCCTACAATCACTTCCCAAATAAATTACCTGCAACCAAATATTTGCCTCTGGATCTGTTTTGGGGGAAAACTCTAACTAAGACAAGCAACGTTCATGGGTACACGTGGTGAGCTCATGTGCACTCTACTATCTGTAGCAGTGCTCAAGACTACCCTTCTGAAAGCCCTGCAAACTGAGTGACTCAGGTCAGGGTCATGTCCTGCTGTGGGTCAGAACTGCATCAAACTGACCCACACCGCTTATTGTCAGCATTTACAAGGCTTCTGCTTTCAACTCACTTCACTAACATCACTCTGCTATTTCACTATCTTTGAATAATTCTTGCTTGTGAAGATAAAACTTACAGGTAACTTTATCATTCCAGAAACCTTTTCCAAGAAAATTGTTTAAATGAAAATCAACTGTTCAATTCTCCAATACACAGCATCAACCACTGTTTATTCCACAAGACTCTTTAAAACATTTACCTCACAATCTCCCCTTACAGTGTCCACCAATGCTAAGCTATTGTGTCACGATTCTTTTGTGTGTGTACACATTTAGTTTGATTGTAACAAAGCAACTTGTAGTCTTTTAACGTTTAAAACAGAGCATCATTTTTTCTACAATGTTGCCAACGCCTTTCACCAAGGTCTTGGTGAAAAAAAAAATTAAAATTAAACAGTAACAAAATTACAATAGAGAATGTCAATTCCAAATAAGATCCTACAGGTTCTGCTGAATCTCCCAGGGCTCGACTCATCATTAGGAAAGAATTTATTTTAAAAGTGTCATCTTAAACTGCAAGGATGTCCGTTAAACATCACAATTAAACATGCCAAAGAAGCCATGTTGTAAAAATGCCCACTTAAAACACACAAAATTGCAAACCCACCCTCTGCTGACCTTTTATACCCCATTTTTTAAAGCTTTTTTTTTTCAAACAAGTAAAAGTAGACCGATGCATGTTGGTAAATGCTAACTGTCCATATTCACATAGGAACACAGTGTACTCTCTGAGCCCAATATACAGAGAAAAGAAGAAAAAGGCTAGAATTCTATGCACTACTACACAGGGGGCTAGCCCCCCCCCAGCTTCCAGCAAAGAGAAAAGAACAGGTTTTTCTTTTTTCCCACAGAGCTCCATGGTTTTGATTCCATACCGTTTTTGTTGAGAAAGGAAGGGATAAAAATGAATTTGGAACAGAAATGGATAGATTCTTTTCCCACTGCATTCTGCTCATGGTATTTACCCCCTCCAAAGTAAGTTCAGAACCATGATGTAGAGAAAAAGAGACCTCAAAACAGGGCGACTGAGCACAAAAGGAAAAAAAGAAAAAAGACTACAACTTGCTCCCAGGGACTGCAGAAAAATTTAAAAAAAGGTTGGAATTCTCGCGATGATGAGGAGGGGGAGGGGGAGGTGGCTGGTGAGAACGAGCTGTGAGCAAGAGAGCCCAGCCGCCAGTCGCCCTCCGCAGCCTCCCCTACGTAAGCAGGAGCCCCGGTCGCGCCGGCACGCCGCCCAAGCCCCTCCCACGTCGTCAGGCCGTGACAACAGCGCCTGCGCGAGCGAGCCAGGGAGCCGAGCCGACCACCGCCCACCGCCAGCAGCCCGCAGCCCGCAGCCCGCAGCCGGCCGCCACCCGCCGCCGCTACCGTCCGCCGCCGCCTCCCCTCCGTAAGCAGAAGCACCGGCCGGGCCCGTCCGCCGCCCAAGCCCCTCCCTCGTCGTCAGACCGTGAGAACAGCGCGTGCGCGAGCGAGGGGGAGGGAGAGCAACCGAGAGCGCGCCGGGAGGAAGCGACCGGGCCTAGCAAGCGCCGGCGCGTGTGGCGTGAGTGGCCTAAGGGGAAGCCGCCTACCCGCCCCCTTCGCCTTCCCTTCTCTCCCTTTCTCCGCTCCTCCCACCCCGACCGCGGAGCAGCAGCATGTCGGAGCCCGCGGCCAAAGTTGATCAACAGGAGCTCTGCTCCAACCAGGAGGAGCTCTCCTCCAAGCAAGAGGAGCTCTCCTCCAAGCAGGAGGAGATCTGCCCCAAGCAGGAGGAGATCTGCCCCAAGCAGGAGGAGATCTGCCCCAGGCAGGAAGAGCTCTGCCCCAAGCAGGAGGAGATCTGCCCCAGGCAGGAGGAGCTCTGCCCCAAGGAGGAGGAGCTCTGCCCCAAGGAGGAGGAGCTCTGCCCCAACGAGGAGGAGCTCTGCCCCAAGCAGGAGGAGCTCTGCCCCATGCAGGAGGAGCTCTGCCCCAACGAGGAGGAGCTCTGCCCCATGCAGGAGGAGCTCTGCCCCAAGCAGGAGGAGCTCGGCCCCATGCAGGAGGAGCTCGGCCCCAACGAGGAGGAGCTCGGCCCCAAGGAGGAGGAGCTCTGCCCCATGCAGGAGGAGCTCTGCCCCAAGGAGGAGGAGCTCTGCCCCAAGCAGGAGGAGCTCTGCCCCAAGGAAGAGGAGCTCTGCTCCAAGCAGGAAGAGCTCTGCTCCAACCAGGAGGAGCTCTGCTCCAAGCAGGAGGAGCTCTGCTCCAACCAGGAGGAGCTCTGCTCCAAGCAGGAGGAGCTCTGCTCCAACCAGGAGGAGCTGTGCTCCAAGCAGGAGGAGCTCTGCTCCAACCAGGAGGAGCTGTGCTCCAAGCAGGAGGAGCTCTGCTCCAACCAAGAGGAGCTCTGCTCCAAGCAGGAGGAGCTCTGCTCCAACCAGGAGGAGCTCTGCTCCAACGAAGACGAGGAGCTCTGCTCCAACCAAGAGGAGCTCCCCTCCGAGGAAGAGGAGCTCCGCTCCGACGAAGAGGAGCTCCCCTCCGAGGAAGAGGAGCTCCCCTCCGACGAAGAGGAGCTCCGCTCCGACGAAGAGGAGCTCCACTCCAACGAGGAGGAGCTCCGCTCCGACCAAGAGGAGCTCCCCTCCGACCAAGAGGAGGCTGGCTCCAACCAAGAGGAGGCTTGCTCCAACCAACAGGAGGCTTGCTCCAACCAACAGGAGACTTGCTCCAAACAAGACAAGGCCGTGAACACCTCAGACACAGAATCAGAACACCAGGAAGTAATTGAACGTGCTGATGAAGTACAAAGTGAAATAGACAAACTTAATGAAAAAACCGCTAAGGAGATTTTGAAAATAGAACAGAACTCTGCCAACCATTTTTTGACAAGAGGTCAGAAATGATCTCCAAAATCCCACGTTTTGGGGAAAAAAGCCATTTGTCAACCGTCCACAAGTGTCCAAGCTGCTTGGGGAGGAGGAAGAAGAGGCACTGCGTTATTTGACCAGAGTTGAATTGATGGAGTATGATGAAATTACATCAGCTTACAGAATAGATTTTTATTTTGATGAAAATCCTTACTTTGAAAATAAAGACCTCTCCAAAGAATTTCATCTGAACGAAAATGGTCATGAAACTACAAAGTCCACTGAAATCAAATGGAAATCTGGCAAGGACTTGACAAAACGTCCCAGTCAAATGCAGAATAAAGCCAGCAGGAAGAGGAAGCGTCAGGAACCAGAGACCTTCTTTGCCTGGTTTACTGACCAAACTGATGCAAGTCCAGATGAATTAGGAGAGCTCATCAAAGATGATATTTGGCCAAATCCATTACAGTACTACTTGGTGAGTTGAGAATGTTCACTTATTCAAAGTGATGTTTGTGTTGTTTAATAATGCATTGGTAAGGTAACCCTTGGTTTTTTAAGGTTCCTGATATGGATGATGAAGAAGGAGAAGGAGAAGAAGATGATGATGATGATGAAGAAGAAGAAGGTTTGGAAGATATTGATGAAGAAGGGGATGAGGATGAAGGTGAAGAAGATGAAGATGATGATGAAGGGGAAGAAGGAGAGGTAAAAGATAATTTGGCTGAGCCCTGAAAGATAACCTTTGAGGAATTCATCTGTTCATTTGGGGGATTCAAGTTATATATAGTATAATGCAGCTGACTTGCGGTTTGTGGACTAGGTAAAAGAAACTATTTTGTTGGCTCAGTGGCCGTTGCTTAAGTGGTTAGGGCGACAGCCACATACACCAGAGCTGGCAAGTTTGAACCTGGCCTGGGCCTGCGAAACAAAAAAAATTGCCATGTGTTGTGGCAGGTGCCTATAGTCACAGCTACTTGGAAGGCTGAGGCAAGAGAATCTCTTAAGCCCAAGAATTTGAGATTGCTATGAGCTGTGACGCAACGGGACTCTACTGAGGGTGACAGTGAGACTCTATCTGAAAAAAAAAAAAACGGAACTATTTTGTTGCCAAAAAATCAAGGAAATGTTTGATAAGCTCATGTTAATTAACGATTCAACTTGGTCTGTTTACTCAGCTGTTTATGATCACCTTGTCTATCCTTAGCCAGTATATAATGAAACTGAAAATAATGATAGTGTATGTAGCTGGTCATATTCTGAGATTATGTCCTAAATAACAAATCTTTGTATGTTTTGGACACACTTTAGAAAATTCCTTTTTTTTTGCAATTTTTGGCCAGGGCTGGGTTTGAACCCGCCACCTCCAGTGTATGGGCCCAGCACCCTAGTCCTTTGAGCCACAGGCGCCTCCCTACAAAATTCTTGAATTAGACCAGATTGGTTTTGGTTCAGATTTTCTGTTCTAAAGGATAGCCAGTGATGGTTTGGTTAGTGGTGAAGTTTCTCATTTATCTGAAACATTAGTGGTCTTTTGCTGATTTCTATGCAGATTATATACAGGTTTAGAAAATTGGGTCTCTCTGGAGCGTATTATCAATGTTCTATAAGGTCCATGTGAAAACTAGTGACTGATCTTAGAATTAACTGTGGAGGTTAACTGCCTACTTTTTCTTTCAGGAGGATGAAGGAGAAGATGACTAACAACACTGATGGATTCCAACCTTTTATAAAATTTTCTCCAGTCCCTGGGAGCAAGCTGCAGTCTTTTTTTTTTTTCCTCTTGTGCTCAGTCGCCCTGTTCTCGAGGTCTCTTTTCTCTACACCATGATTCTCAACTTATTTTGGGAGGAAATACCTTGAGCAGAATACAATGGGAAAAGAATCTCTACTCGTTTCTGTTCCAAATTCATTTTTATCCCTTCCTGTCTCAACAAAAACTGTATGGAATCAACACCACTGAGCTCTGTAGGGAAAAAGAAAAAGCTGCTCCCTTCACTCTGCTGGAAGCAGGAGGTGCTAGGCCCCTGTACAGTAGTGCATACAATTCTAGCTTTTTCCCTCCTTTCTCTGCATATTGGGCTCAGAGAGTACACTGTGTCTCTATGTGAATATGGACAGTCAACATTTACCAACATGTATCTATCTGCTTTCTCTTGTTTAAAAAAAAAACTTTAAAAAATGCGGTATAGAAGGTCAGCAGAGGGTGGGTTTGAGATGTTTGGGTGGGTTAAGCGGGCATTTTGACAACACAGCTTCACCTTTGGCATGTTTAATTGTGATGTTTAACTGACATCCTTGTAGTTTAAATGACACTTTTAAAATAAATTCTCTCCTAATGATGACTTGAGCCCTGCCACTCAAATGGGAGAATCAGCAGAACCTGTAGGATCTTATTTGGAATTAACATTCTCTATTGTAATTTTGTTCTGTTTATTTTTAAATTTTCTTTTGTTTCACTGGGAAGGAAAGATGATGCTCAGTTTTAAATGTTAAAAGTGTACAAGTTGCTTTGTTACAATAAAACTAAATGTGTACCCAAAAAAAAAAATGAAAACAGGAATGGACAGAAGAGAGAAGCTGGCTCCTAGTTTTAACCCAATGGGCCATCCACTATCACTCAGCAAGATGTCAAGTGCAAGGGCTGGCTCCTGGTGATGGCTCCACAAGAAGTGGAAACCAGCACACCCAGCCAATTGTGCCTCCTGTCACAGTCAACCTGGTGCTAGAGAGTCTCAGGGACAATGCCGAGAACTCTTACTCTGGGCTCAGGGAAGGTGTTTAAACATAACACAGAAATGATGTGTTCTGAAAAGTGAGCATTTTTCATTATTAAATTCTGAGATTGTCTTTCCTTCTTCCCATATCTTTCTGTCCTACTTCACTGCACACACCCACTACACTCCCACCTACACAAGACCCCCAAGATGCACATGAACAGGATTCACACTCAGCGATCAAAACTCTCTGACAATGACTCATCCTTCCCAGCTGCTCACTCATTTTCCAATCTCCCCACAGAACCCCCTCACCCCTCGTGCCCCTAATTAGGGATCCCCCCATATGTCCCCTTCCATCACTCCCCTGCTGAGGACCAGGCAGTTATGGGTGGACACCACCTGCCCTCCCTCAGTCCTCCTGTCTTTGTCTTAGTCTCTCCAGCACACTGGGACCCTGACATACTTTTTCCATTACCTGTTAATTTAAAAAGCAGCAAAACAAAATAGTCTTCTTTCCTAATGACTAGAGCTCCTGGAGCAGCCCATGACACAGAGCTAGTCAGTAACTTTCCACAGGTCACATGGCTTTCTCTTGGGCCCCCAGGGTCTTGGGGAAGCCCACCAACTAAATGGGTGCCTGCATCCTCCCCCCGAAGTCAACTGCTCGGTCCTAGCTGTGCCATCACGTGCCCACAGCAAGGCAAGAGAGGATCCTGAACAACTGAGTCTTGGTTTCTCTGATCAGCAAAATAGGATGACCACCTAGCTGGGCCCACAGCCTCCCTGTGCATGTGCTCAGACTGGGAGGAGGTTCTCTCAGGTGTGCTCTGGGCCTGTGGCAGCCCAGTGTCCTCAGAAATGCTTGCTGAACTCTGCCTGCCCAAGCCCCACACCACCCTTCATGTAGCCCTCAGGCTTTGCTTCCACAGCCCCCTGGGCTCCTCCCACTCTGGTTGCTAGTATTTCTAGCCCTGGTTGGAGCCCATCCAAGTGCCTCTTTAAGCTTGATTGCTGAGCCCTGGAGAGGAAGCCAGGAAGCCCTGTCAAATGCCTTGGCCCAAAAGCCATTACCTGTTGGACACATTGATGATGTCACGGGTACGCAGGTGCTGCTCCTCCACTTTGCCCGCCAAGTAAATGGAAGACATGGCAACCAGGTAAGGATCATAGGTGTCCAGGTTGGTCTCACAGAAGAACTTATGGTAAATGGTGCAGGCAGTGGCAATGGGAATGGACCGCATCCCCAGCTTGACTCCTACACAAAAAGAGCAGGCAAGAGGGTACTTCAATCCCACACTCACACCTGTGCCAATGAGGAGAGCTGCTGCCACAGGCCCTGCACAGGCGAGACTGAGAACTGTGTCTTTCACTGGGTCCCCAGGGCTCTCAGACGCTGAGAGGCTACCAAAGTCTGTGGGGAGGGTGTTCAGATGCAGCGTCCTGGGGTTCTCAGATTCTGCTCTTCTGCCAAGTCCCCAGGTCATGCCCAGGCCTAGGACCTGAGGGGTCTAACTACCACTGGCATATCAGCTTCTGCACAAAATCTTAGAAAGGACTATACACTGTTGTGTGTCTGGTTTCACCTTAGCAAGCATTTAACTAGAGGGCACCCACCCTGAAGCTCACCTAACCCAAATCCTAAGACAGCAGAGGTAAAAGACCTCTGAGCCATCAAACAGATGCCACCAGTCCTAAGTCACAGATGATACTTAGCATTGGTGTCCTGGGCCATGAATTAGAAAAAGACAAGCAAAGCAAGCAGGGTGACTGCTAAGGGCAACCACATGCAGAGCAGAGAGGAAACAACATTCATTGCCATGGCTGGGCACCAAGGAAGAAGACCAGCACAATGAGAAGTAGACAGAGCATAAGTGGGTTTATTCAGGGGTGAAAGCCCAGCCCCACCCCAGTCCCGAACAGCTCCTAAGGAAATCATTGCAGTGGGTCACAGAACCAAAAAAAATTCTGGACTACTAGGATTAACAAGAGAGAGTTAAGTGGCATCCAGATAGAGGAAGGGGGAGAGCAACCAACAATCACCCATTAAGATTATGTTCACCGGCTCAGCACCTATAGCTCAACCGGCTAAGGCGCCAGCCACGTACACCTAAGGTGGCGGGTTCGAATCCCCAGCCCGGACCCGCCAAACAACAATGACGGCTGCAACCAAAAAATAGCCAGGTGTTGTGGTGGGCGCCTGTGGTCCCAGCTACTTGGGAGGTGGAGGCAAGAGACTCGATTGAGCCCAGGAGTTGGAGGTTGCTGTGAGCTGTAATGCCACGGCACTCTACCCAGGGGGACAGCTTGAGGCTCTGTCTCAAAAAAAAAAAA